>DWAN01000180.1:0-28936 GCA_018230445.1 Heliconius hewitsoni | reverse complement strand
GTGGGGGGGCCGCCCTGCTTATAGAACTATTGGAAATAAAACTCGGCAAAAAACAAGCTCGCAAGTCCGCCGGAGCCCGGACACGATCGATAGCGGCCGCGCGAGTGAGAGGGCGCGCGGCGGAGGCGGCGCGCGCGGGCGTGCGAGCGGGACGGCGCGTGTGCGCGCTTGCTTCCCGCTGCGCGCGTGTGTCTGCCGCCGTGCGCGCCTGTCCGCCGCCGCGCGCTGACGTGCCGCCATGTCCGAGGGGGCGCCGGGGGGCCGCGAGCCCAAGGCCGAGGCCGGCGTGGGCCGCATGGTGGACTGCAGCCAGGCCGACGACCGCCGCCTCATCCGCCTCGTGCGGGAGCGCCCGCTGCTGTACGCGCGCAACCACCTGCCCGTGGCGCGCTACTACACGCAGGTCAAGCGCCTGTGGCAGGACGTGGCCGCCGCCATGGCCTGGAGCGGTGAGTACTGCGCGCCACGTGTTCGCCTTGTGTCACACGGTGTTGTTCTATTTTAAGTTTAATATCGACGTTTTAAGGTTTGTTATTTAATATTTACTTGTTTTACACAATAACTTAAATTGAATTATAATATCGCTGGAAATACACCGTGATGGCGCAGAGACCCAGCGTCTGAACGAGTCGATTGTAGATTCGATTCCCAGTCAAGTAATAAGACGAAGTACGTGCCGCTCGCGACTCGCGGCGCCGTCGACTGTCGGAGGCGCCGCTTATAGCCAGTATCATGTAAAGCTGTTTACTTGCGTTATCTGACTTCGAGGTGACGGCGACGGCGCGGCGTCGTGTGCGTGTGTGCGTACGTGCCTGCTGTGCACGTGTGTGCGCATTAACCTCACACACACACGTAAAATTTATATTCGTCAAATTCACGTAACACATTCTAATATGTGATAAAAAATATTTTAATTTAATAAAGTTTTGGATTTAAGCTTATTTTATAATTTACTTGTAGGTTCGAATCCTAAAAAAAATTACACTCATGTATATTTGTTTTGCATTTGTAAAGTACGCCGTAGCCTTCTTTGTGTCTGGTATTAATGCTAGATTTTTTCTTTATTAGAAGACTTAAGATACTCCGATTTTTATTTATTAGTGTTTTAAGATACTCCGTTTTTTATTTAAATCCGTGACATTTACTCTAATATTCTGTCTTACTAGAAAAGAATTTAAGTCTAACCATACCTTCGAGTGGAGATCGAACCTACAAACATTTCCTCTGTCAGACGCCGTCCTAGCGGCTACTGTACTATCGCGGCCTCAAACACCATGTAAATGACGATGCATTCATTGTTATACGCTATATGTTATACGCTAGCGAATTTAGTTTTTGACTTCAAAATAATTTATTTCTGCATTACATAATATACATGACAGTGCCCGACGTGCGCCGCAAGTGGTCGCACATCCGCAACTCGTACTCGCGCCACCTCCGCAACGAGATGCACGGCGCCTGCACCAGCAAGGGCCGCATGGTGTCGCGCTGGTACCTCGCCGACGAGCTCGACTTCCTGCGCGACCACATGGCCACCGACATGTAAGAACATTGCCTTACACTGCATCTATATGGCTCGTAGTAGAGTTGAGTTCATATAAATCACAGGATTAGCGAGTGAAAGTTTATTTAGTTAGTTGCAAAGTCTCAGTTTATGTTGGATGCCGATCCGCGGTGAGCCGCCCGTCATGCATATCCTCAAGATGTGTATACGTGATAATTGTGACAGTAACGTAGGGTTGTATTTACAATACATGCCTACATATATTAAAAGAAATATTAAATAATAAATATTTTGTTTTCTAGGAGAGCATCTCCGTATTCATCGTACGCGCCGACAATGATAGACATGGACAGCGTGAACGATTCCCCCAGCGTCGACCCTGTGGACGTGAAACCCTTCATCCACAACCCGTGGTTCTCTCTGAACCCTACGGGCAAGTCGCCGATTCAAGAGTCGAAGCCTGCTTCCTTACACAACGAGGACAGCTCCAGCTCGTCTGCCTTCACTGCAGATGAAAACTCCTCTTACTTTCAATTCTTCCGTGGAATACACAATGACTATCAAGAACTACCGCTCAAAAAACAACGACTGTTCAAGAGGAAGTGTCTTAACCTCCTCCACGAGCTGCTCGACGAGGAGGAGGGCAACTACGCATATTCAAAGTATAACGAACAGGACAGTGTATTGAACTTATCGAACTCGGGTCACGTCAGCGAGGAGGAGCGGGACATTAAGCCGATTCCTGACGATTCCTACATCCTTCCTAACACCTGACAGTGCCAATAGCATTCTGTACTTCTATAACGGACTTCAGTTAGAGAAGGTCGAGAGACCGCAACAGTTCCTAAAATAATAGTTTTATTGTTAAGTAACTATGTATATAGTTAAGTTCTAATAGAGAATAATAATCAAATGTATTGAATATATTTCTTTGATATGTGAATATATCTTTTTTTTTCTCTAGCAATACCGAGAACGACAACTTCCTTCATTACGGTATCTTCATTGTTATCTTAGATAGTTACGGGTGAAATAAATAATAAAGTAAAAATCAATAATAATACATAATAACTCATGTTAATAATAATTATAAATATACCTCACAGCATGTAATGGAACGTTTTATGAAATATGTTTATTATTTTTAGCGTAAAAGCAACTTTAAATAGAACTAAACTAAGTTCAAATATATTTCGAAAAATACTGAACCCATTTATGAAACTTAGAATGATCCCTAGGTTGAAATATCTTTTTCGAGTGAGAATCGAACTCGTAACCTGTCCCGCTTACAGTCGCGCTGTTGTGCTGCGTCACGACTGGTTTTGACATATACATGACTCAAGTACAAGAAAATGATCTCTAGATCATGATCTAAAATTTATATTCTACTATAAATTTTGGCGAATTTTGTGGATAAATATACACTCACAATAGTTTGCTCACGTACGTGGGATGTCTTAATTTTTAGTATTATCGAATACACTCAAATTTTATTCAAATCCAGTAATATAAAATACATACATACCAATGTGGTAGCACCCTTTTTTTCAAGTCGGTCAAAATTAACCAAAACTACAAACCGAGGTACCTACTGTTACTGCGGCACAGTGCACGGTGTGCGTCGAGTAAACAACGCGCCACTTCACTGGATAAGGAGGATAAGAGGAGTGCAACACCGGGTGTATGTTTGTTGAGTGCAGACTGCAAGTCGCGAACGGCGTTCAAGTATTTCAATGTATGTTGTACCTACTTGTTGTGTTGTATAGGGAGAGGGACGCACTGTCGCACCGCAGTAGTAGACACTGGACACTAGACGGTAGTGACTGACACTGTGTGAGTGTATGCGACACTTATCACATCGCTGGGTTAATACCTGCTGTCATAATAATACCAGACTACTACTAGATGTGGGTGGGATGTAAAAGCCATAGACTAAGAACAAAACATCTTCGTCTAAAATCGTTTATCGTCGTCTTTACACAACAGGGTAGGCATAGGGAACCTAGTGTTAAGACGCTCCTTTCTCCACCTTCCGCCGATTTCTAAAGATATAGCGTGTTGCCTAGTTTGCCGAGACACGAGTGTGAAGAAATAAAAATATACATTTAAATAAATTTCATTTTCTCGAATGGGGATCGAATCTTAACCAGTCGCGTTTACGCCAGGCCTCTATTTATTTAGGATAAATATTTTATATGTTCATATTGACGCCGACATGGCGCACCAGGACAGCGTCTGATTGTAACCGCGGTGGTTGTAGGTTCGACAATATTTAGGGGCACCATCCCTCGCTGTGGTAGACAAAGTGTGGTTAAGTACGCCACTCAATGTCTACAAAATATGATAATGGAGGACTGTCGTGTGTGTCTGACGTTGGACACCCTCTGCCTATCCAGATATGGTAAAAACAGTAAAGTATTTTTTAATTTTACAGAAAAAAGTTAAATATTTCGTTATAAAACTTACCTGAACTTAGAATAAATAAGGCATAGGTAATGTGTCGCAATTATAAACGTCCCAATGAGTAATAGATAAAAAAGATGTTTGAGGTTACTTTGCACTAATATTATATTTTTTATTCTATACCTTTTCTGAGTTTTTTATGATTCCTTATATGAAAAAACAATACCCTTGGGTATAAGATGGCCTTGCTGTCCGTTTTTCTATATGTCGGTCTACCTGTCCGTCGTGCCTTTTTTAACTCTCAGAGGCATAAAATTAGTCCGTCACGCTGCTGATAAACGAAGATAAACAATATTATTGGCATTTTTATAAGTATTTTTGTATATTTAAAAAAAATATGCTAAAATATTCAATATTTTTTTTTATTATAAAAATATATTGACCCGTCACACGTGCTGTTTGTATAAGTCCATCCACTGCGTGAGGACCGGGTGTGTAGTGTGTTCTCTCGGAACGCTTACTGTTTAGCTCTTACCTTATTTGCTGTTTTCATTCACCATTAAATGATTTTTTTTATTTTGCTTAATATATTTGTACTTAAGGATTAGTTGTTTTCAGTTTCTGGAAACTCAATTTATAACCAAAAAGGAACAACTCGAAACAATTAAAACAAATAAACTAAAAAGTAAAAAATAAATTTATTTAATATAAAGAAAAACGTAGTAACTTTGATTTTGTTAAGCAAAAATAATTTTATAATTTTCAAGTCGGTGCCAAGTCAATGCTACAACATCACATTACTAACTGAGCCTGTTTGTTTAACTTGGCACCGATTTCAAGATTATGAAATATTTCTTTAATTACGTTTTGTTTGACAAAATCAAAGTATGTTTTACTTGTGTTAAGTAAAATTATTTTTTACTGTTTAGTTTATTTTTTGAAGTTGTTTTTTTTTGTTAAAATTTAATTTATTTTACAATCTTATGTGTGCTTCGAGCTTTACGGCTCGCGCGTAGGTATTAGGTACCCACTGGGTACCTTTTGAAGGTACTTTTTGTATAAAAAGTCCCTCAGATGTTCTATTATCTCGTCGCGTTCCGCCACTCCATGTCTCAAAACTTGAAGAACGGAGTGCTTTAACTTTTAATAGACACTTACTACATTACGAGTGATGCTGCAATGTGACACTGCAAAATAGTGTAAGTTTACTTAGAAATAGGTATATTATAATGTATTACGTAATCAATACCTACACTGCAGCCGCAGCCGCAGCCATGGCTGTATATAATAGCTGTTGCTCGTTAATTGTTGTTATATAACGGTGTTTATAATTTATATTTCTGTATCTCTTAAACACTGAGTCGAAGCGGGCTCGTAAGGTGCAACGACATATGAATTATATGTTTTAATGTTGCAAATAAATATATATATTAAGTACTAATTACATAATCAGGTCATACATGAAACAAGAAAATGTATGGAATAAAAAGTGGTATACTATTCAAAATACTTTTTATTAAAATTTTATTGATCAATCTAATACAGAAATAAATTGGAATCTGATCGAATAATCGTTTATGAGAAATACATTCGATATATAATTTTTTTGATGATCGCAGAAGTGACCCAGTTCTACACAAAAGCATCAAAGCTACTTTAGTTTGTTACATTCTTACGTTTACTAACAATCGCATTGGTTAACGATGTATTTGATTACAATATCTGTCGATGGTTGTGGGTTCGATCCCCACTCGATGGAATTAATTATTATTTATTCATATTTTCATTTCTCCGCTCGGACACCAAGCCTGGCGTTGAGTTCCGCCACTTATGCAATGCCTATAAAAATGGGTAACGGAGTGTCTTAACACTAGGTTCCTTCTGCCTACCCTGCTGTGTGCGGGATACAGTGCGAGATGATTTTTATTTATATCCTTAGTAAACTTTCTTATCTTTTCCCTTTTTGCGTCTTAGTTGAGCTTTTTATTTTTATGCGATATTTTTCGCATCTGTCTCGCTATCTTTTTATAGAGAACTAAATATTCTTTCGATTCAAACCAGCAATTCCTTTTAAATAATAACCTCTTTAGCATAGAATCCATACTAATAATTAAATTATAATATTATTACTATTATATGGGTTTTACTTTTGCCGATTTTGGGACAAATACTTTGAAAAATATTAAAAATATAATACGATATAGTAGTTATGTTTTTGATATTCGGTGGTACTAATGTGCCGGGGACCGGAAGCCGTACGTCACGGGATTTATGGCGCACTTCCGGAACTACTGCAGACGGCGGCCATTGTCTGTACACGTCCCATACGAGCGTGCACTGTGCACCTACCACTGCTGTTGTTGTCATTGTAATAATAGCGACTGGACTGGACAGCTTCCCCACCTACACTCAAATACACTCAATATAGATAAGATACTGAATACTTGAGTCAAGTACTTGTCAATTATCTAGGAACCGCAGTATCTCGTATATTTCTCCCCCAGAAATGCGTGGACATCCACAGCTCAAAAAGTACTGAAACTACTTTGGACTGTTCTGTAAGTTAAAAAAAATTATCAGCTTTACGCTATACCCGCACATAGAAGAGTAGGCAGAGGGAACCTTCGTTCCCCACTATCCACCAATTTTTTTGAGGCTGTTGAGTGTTGAGTGGGGGAACACAACGCCGGGCTTTTCTCTTGGTGTCAGAGCGAGGATATTAAAATATTGACAAATTACAATTCATTCTCCTGGTTGAGAATCGAACTTACAGCCGTCGCATATTTATTACAGTCGCACCCATGTGCCCCTGCGCCACTACGGCCTCAAGTTTAGTTAAAAATAACACATTTGGATCATAAAATACCGTCTCGAGATGACTTTGTGTTTTTTAAACATATACAAAAATCTAATTCCAAGAGTATAATCATGCATATGTATACATCTATATGCAAAGCTGATAAAAATGTATTAATGAATGTTTCTTTTCACAAACAATTATAATTGTTTCATGTCAATATTTATTTATTTAAGATCGATTTTGTTACACTTATATAGTTTTATCATTTGTTAGGTAAATATATTCGACCAACTAATATAATAAAACATCATATTCCAAAGTGACGTTAAGATACGAAAAGGTGTGTTGAGAACATTGTTATGTTGGTATTAATACATTATCTACTTGAAGCTGCCTCTCTGCCAGCTCAGTCTCCAGTCAGTCCTCAGTATTTATAAAAGATGGCGTTGTTAGTAGCAAAATAAATGAAGATTATTATAATACATCAGTTTCACGCGTTTTCCCGCTTATCAGGATAGACAGAAGAAACATAGTTTTAAGACACTCAGTTTAACCCAATTCTTTAGACATTCCATGATGTCAGGCGGTATTAAGTAACCGTGCTTAGTCGAAATAACAATAATTTGAATGAAAATATTTTGTATTTGAATGAATAATTTGAACATCCTCTCGAGTCTGGTTCGAAACTACAAACATCGCATCTACAATCAGACGCTGTGACCTGCGCCGCGAATCTGTATTGAAGCTTATTTTAGTACATTGTTCTTTTTAAGATAGAATTTTTAAATGAAGTGTATAATATTAAATCAATGAAGTACTGTATATGTTAGTTGTTACCAGTTATATGTATAAGTCGGTATTCTGTACAATATCTCGTTAATACATACAATAGCTATAACTCGTGTGTATAAAGCATTACTTATTTTTTATTTTGCCAATAATTAATGTATAAGACTTGAAGCGGGAAAGGAGCAGTGTTAGTACTTACTACTACCTACTACCGCCACCATTACGCACTAGCGCCATAGCTTTGGAGCTACAGATTTAACAGAGTGCAGGTTGAGAATACAGTGGCGCAGTGCACAAAGTGTGACTGTAAATTCGCCTGTTGTGTGTTCAATCCTCACCCGAGGAAATGAAATATGTACTTAAATTTATTTATTTTCTTAATAGATTTGGTTTTTGTCTTATACATATATGGATCAATAGAAGAGGCCCATCACGCTGAACAACTTTGGTTAAGGCGACATTTTCATTTGTTCCATAGTTTTAGACCTTCAATTTTTGATCAAAAGAACAGTCCCAGCACGATATATAAATATGTATGCCTATAGCTCATAGCTTAGCTGGGCTCTTACAGTTTCTCATCATTCATCACCAGGTACCTCTTATCGTCGATGTTTCTACATTTGATAACTTTCCTGTTATGCGAGCCCTACCCCTGTAAATTTAAACCCCCTAGATCTATAGGAAGTACTAATTCTATTTTGATGATCAGTGAGTGCGTGAGTGAATCAGTGTCGAAATAGTGAAACTTTGCTTCCGCATAACTCCGGGACTGCTGGGGGAATAATTGTAATTAGTATCGCTCTGGTAGACAAAGCGCCGCGTTGAGTTCCGACACTCTACACACAACGTCAAGAGAGTTAGATGAAAAGTGGAGAACGGAGTGACCACTGGACCGCCACGGCAACCTCAACTGAATATTGCATAAATACATGAAATAAAATATAAATCGGCACGTGACGTCATTGTCAGGAGCTCCGTCAGCCGTCCCTAGGGGCACCCGGCACTCTTATTCAAGCAAAATACTAACTTGCTACGCTTTTTATTCTAAACTGACAGTCAGTGTTACGAAGCATAAAAGAAATAAAGTTGAACTTTGCTTGGGCAGTGTCGTAAGGATAATAATAGTCTAAGGTCGTCAGCAGGTCGCCGATACATCAAGAAAAAGCCTCTCTCAATGGCGTCTCTGATGAATCTCCGAGCGGGACGACACACGCGCATGTGGTGTCCCGCTGAGTAGCGTGCAAGTGACGGACGCGAATATTATACACACTGAATCTATTTATGTATTCCTACGTCCATGATATCAGAAGAAATGTTGTGTTTAAAATTTCCGCTCGTTTCGCTTAATTTTTGAGATATTTTCTACACGCATAATTCAGAACCGCGCTATGTCCTAGATACCAGATATACCTGGTATCTGGTATACCAGAGCGTAGAAATGAAAATATTTTAAATATTTTTCCCCCCAGTGGGCTCAAATTTACAACCTTCGCGTTAACAGTGAGACACAGTCCCTCAGCTAAGACGACGTCTAAATAAAAATCTATTGATTTTATCATTATTGATATTGTCCCACAAATGTTGTACTTGAAAAAAATATTTAACATTTGTCTTTAAAATGTTGAGTTACCAATGAGGGAGTTCGAAGCTAACACTGTATGTAAATATAAATAAGATAATATTGCATATAATCAGTAGAAACGCAGCGTTTGATGATCGCTTGAAAATGAGTTTAATTTAAATGGTTTCAGTGATACAATCCCGGTTTAATTACCGGGTGAGGGGGTGCCTGGGGGAGCGGTGAGGAGTGAGGCGGGAGGAGAAAGGGGGAGTGCAGGGGGTGCCCGAGTACTACTGATTACGCCGAGCTAATTGCAGAAGCCTAATATTCCCAAGATGAGGTGATTGCGTTTGAACGTGAACGTGAAACAATCTCATTTTAAACGAAAATAGGTACTTAATTAACAAATTTATCGTAAACAAGATAATTGCATACATTTAAGTGCTTAAAATAATAATACTGGTCCTGATTTTAGCGACAAGTTAGTTACCTTAAATATGTATTTTAAAATTAATTTTAAATAAAATAAAAATGAATTAAATGAATTTAAGATGTAATATTATAAGAATAAGTCCCGTTAAAACACAGCCACCGTGAACCAGAGCTCAGAGTGTAAGCCATTCAGACACTCGTACGAGTATGTCGCATCGCTTCATGCATGATGTTATCTGCATATATATTTTCTTAGTAGGGCTTTTCGCGGTTGGTTGTAGACGTGCTTTGGGTTCAATCCTACCTACCCACTTTATGTGGGACTCTCTAGAGACTAGACTCGGTTAAACATAAGTAAGGACGGAGAGTCCTGACACTAGATTCTTTCTACCTATTTGCAATGCGGTCAAACGCAAGAAGCTGCTATTTTTATATATTTCTTGTAAACATACAACAATATACACGATCATTAAAGGCCACGTTACACAAAACAGATGGCTTATCTAAATCCCTTACATGCTAGAGATTATCTGACGCAGTAGAGATCGCCACGGGCCTTGTTGCCAGGCCCGGGCCCCGCTGCCAGGCGGGCGTCACACGCGGACAGGTATCGCGGGAACAGATCACAATGTAATATCGTGAATAACGATGAAGTGATCGGATCGATACCGAAACAAGTATCTACTTTGTGAACCACGTTTGTTGTGGTCATCTATTGTTTTTCAAATTTGCAAGATGATATCTTTTGAATAACTCTTTTTTATTAGTATTCACGTCACGGTGCCGTACATTTACATGCAGTTTAGAAATGATGTGTCAGTAAATTAGTAAAAGTAATTATGTAATTAATTTATAATGTAAAGTAAAAAAATAAATTAGAAATTAATAACATAATATACTTATTTTACATATATTTTTTTAAATTAATAATAGTTAATTAATTTAATAATTAATAATATTCTTTAATTATTATTAATTATTAAATTAAATAATTATTATTAATTAAAAAAATATGTAAAAGTAAGTGTTCATATACGTTTTGAGTAAACTTTCAATGACAGGTATATGTCTTTTAGATCCGTAAGTCCGCAGTGCAGGGATGGGATTTGAATATTATATCTACGAGCTGGTCCTGCGGGCCGGTAGCTCTCAAAATTCAACGAAAACTTAACACTACCTCTGCTTATCCTGCTGGGTGGGGGATACAGCGTGAAGCTGGTTTATTTAATATAATTTAAAACTCAAATATTTGACGTGTAAAAGAATGAATATAAAATTTGAAATCTATATATAGTATAGATGTACGGATGGCGGCGCGAGACCTCGCCCCAGTTGCGGGTCAGGCGCCCCGCAGAGTGCCCTCCCACGAGGCCGGTGTGTCGCCGTGGACTGCAGTTCTATATCTTCACTGCACTGGTTTAGTTGTTTCTAAACAAAACTGCGACTGCGATAAGCTCATGCTATTAAGGATTTATGTTCTAAACAGATAAGCTTTGCGTGTTTAAATATTCATATTTTTTCCTTGTTTTTAAATTTATATATTTTTATCTAACGTTTAATATTTAGGCCATATTTGATTTAGATACTTAACCCGTCACCTGGCTTTAGTTCACCTAAATATAAATCATTTGATATTTTCATTTTCTCCACTCTAGTAACTAAGCAAAGTGCGGCATTGAGTTACGCCAAGCAATAATGTTTGAAGGATTCAAATAAACATTATATAAACATTAGTTATCTAATAAAAATCTGTAACTAATATGTAAAAATATATAATTAATATGATATAAATATTGGAAGCCTTTAGCCTGTATAATCTTAAATCAAAATCTTTTACGATAGATTTTTTTTGAAAAGTGATCTTAGAACATAATTACAGTATTATTATATTATTAAATGTCCTTAATAAGAATGAAATTAATATTAGTTTGTATGGAGGTGGACATTGATGTAAAAACCAAGTTTCTAAATAGCTGTTAAGTATTATAAAAAGAGAGAATTTGTTTGATTGAAATACACTAATCTCAAGACTATAGGTTCAAATTTAAAAAATATTTTGGTATTGTGGATACTCGTTTGGTTGAACCCACTCTACCTGCGGTTAGAGTCATCTAGTGTCATGTGCCACTCAACTCTTAGTTATTTCACACTTACCCCTCATGTGGTGCGGGCGACGTCATATATGTAAACTAGTATAAAACAAATCATATAAATATGATACAACATCCGGCCGCGCTGAACTATTTATTACTTACATCAATCTCATCCCGACTGGCTACAGGTGCGCGCCGCCGGCCACCACTGGCGACTGGTTATAACTGATGAACTCTACAATACTATCGTTTATATTAATATTATGAAGCTGAAGAGCTCGTTCAATTGAACGTCCTAATCTTAGAAACTCATGATTCTAATTGAAAAAATACAGTGATACAAAGTCCATATTTCTCTTTTCTATCTTTTCGTAGAATATGAGGAGTTAATTTAGCTGATCGAATCCGTAATGAAGAGATACATAGGTATTAGCGAGAGAGAATGTAGAAGAACGTGCTCAGGTGGTTTAGGACGACAAGCGGTTGAGGATGAAAGATTGGCCAATTAGATTTATGAAGAAAAAGTTAGCGATAAGAGACGCAAGGGGACACCGACATCGAATTCTATTAATAAGCACATAATCTAAAATATATCTTAAAGCTACTTACCACCGTGTGCCGTCTAGTAACATACAGCTCAGCGGCATCACCGGAACATTCATCTATACTAATCTGTACTAGTAATAAAGCGGACGAGTTTGTTTGTTGGTTTAAAAGCTAAGATCTCTGGATCTCCTAATGCGATTTACTTATCTTTTGCATGAAAGTTTTACTTTTCTTAAAATTGCTAAGCCTTAGTTAGCCTTAAATAACGAACGAACAATAGTAAGGAACGCCATCGAATTGCTTTAAGGAATTGCAGTACGTTATATGACAAAAATATTCATGTTTATTAGTTCTAAAAAAAATAATTAAAAATTGTAAGGTGATAATCATCGATTTTTATTTCACATATATATTGGAACTTATGAGCGAAATTTATTTAATCATCAAGGAAATTTAATGAATGATAATCTTCAGTTTTTATTGTATGTCATTTGGACGTATACTTTTCGACAAAATGTAAAATTAAAATAATTCAACGCTCTGTTTACGGCCGCAAGTATAGGCTCGAGTCCCGCGGGGGGCGCGCTTGCCGCCGATTATGTCCTATCATACAGCCACATAGTGTTCATGATTGAATGTATCTATTTGTTGCCAAGTGCAGCATAATAAAAGTATTATAGGTGGTACGCGGGCGAAGCCACGAGTGGCCGCTAGTTTATTATAAATGTTGACATGAATGTTATCATTTATCTGGTTATGTGTTTTTAACATTACGATTATTGTTGTTCAAATCTCCGAATCGATCGGACGCAATGAAACGTTTTAAATAAAATTTGTTTATTATTCACAAAAATGAAAGAAGTATCTGAACTATACTCTGTTTGTAACAGTTAACGCGGCGGTTGTGGTTCGATTCACTCTTGGTAAAATGTAAATTTTCTAATAAAATTAGAAAATTAAGATAAGGAGTGGCGGCAAATTCAACACTCAATGTTTTAAAAATGGCATTGTGTGTTGTAGGCAGTATCTTAGCAGTAGGTTCTCTCGCAGTAGGCCCTCTGTCTACTCTGCTGTATGTCCCCATATATCCGGCAAGAAGTTGAAAAACAACTCATAAGAAGCATATACCTATATATATCGCATCGTTGTGGTTGTTAGAGTCACAATCACTGTGATTACCTCTCCGGCTCGCGGCGTAAGGCAGAGTAGGGCGGCGTAGGGCAAAGTTGGGCGACGGGGGGCTGCCATATCCCCGCGCGGCGTACAATGCACTGTCGTAATGAATACAAGACTTTACATTGATAATAAAAAATGTTATCATATTCGTAATAAATCAGCACTTTTAAGTAAAATTATTATTCTGATCTTACATGTGTCGGTTTCTACACCTTTTGTTTTTATAAAATATTAGAAGTATATAGATTAAGATAAATTAACTTTATATGATGAAGAAATCAATTATGTTGTTATTATATTTTAGTAAATTAGTTGCAACGTCCACTGTGATTATTACTATATATTTTATTATATATGTATGTTTGTGTGCCTTTATAACGGTTAAGTATCATTCACGAGTGAAATTCACATCATTCAATAACAACGGGGCCCCCGTTGTTCAAGTAGAAGAAGAGGACAGTTGGCCCGCGCAATCATAGGCGCTATTTGCTTACAGACGAGTGACTCCGGGTACCTAAGACCTACTGCACACGACTCCTAATTTAGTTAGGTCCTACTGTACACAAAGCCGACTGTGCCTAGGTCACGCGGGACCACCCGTCCGCATTGCTAGCTTTCAATGCTAATTACTTGCTTTTGAAGCATTTGGTTCGGAAAAATTGACAACTGGCTCGTTAGCTCCCACGTGTACAGTCTGTGGGCTTGAACAGGCGTGTGCGCTGACACGACTGACAGGGAAGAGACAGAGGGGCCCCTTTTTATATGAACAATATTTAAAAAAAAGAAACAGAAAAATATCGTCGACGTCAAATAGCGTTATTGAACGGTAAATAATTCTATCTAATTAATAAAATAATTATCTAACTAGTTCTATCTAACATTATGTATGTAGAGTATATGTAGAAACCGTTTATGTCATATTACAAAACGACTCTATGATTTTGAATTTCTAATTTAAAAATGTAATGTTATGTATAAACTTATGTCTGTATTAATATAAATGAAGCTACGAGCGAGACCGGGACCGGCACCAAAGTAACATTTTGTACGTTTACCTGGATTTTTGATCGGGTGCTGTTTATTTTGATGAAATTTGCCAAATATAAATCACGTTCAAGCTCCTTATGTTATAAACTTGATTTTCCTTATAATGATGTATTTGATGCATGAAACAGACTTTATAAACATCGTGTGTTGATTATATTCATTATAACAAAATATTTTTGAGTGTCATAGATCTCAAGATTTTTTATAAATCCAGTTTATTTATGGCAAATGTTATTATCTTAGACAACAATAATATAATAAACAATAAGTTTAATTAAACAAGTTTTGAAATGGACCAAATTAAAATATGACCACACGGGAAGCACTAGCTTTCAAGTAAAGAATAATCGAAATCGGTTCACCCTGTCAAAAGTAACAAACATTTAAAAAACAGTAGAATTGATTGAACCTCCTTTTTTACAGAAGTCGGTTAAAAACCGACTCCAAGCTGTATCTATTCCTATGCACAAAAACAAATAAACTAAAAAATATAAGAAATAAAAAATAATAATGTCATTATTCATGAAAAAGTAAATAAAAATCAGCTTCACGCTATGTTTTGCATACAGCTGGGTAGGCAGAGGGAACCTAGTGTTAAGGCACTCCGTTCCCCACATGAAAAAGTAAAGATTGATATTTATATACATATTTACTATTAAAAATCCGTTATACGAATGCTACTAACATTTTGGTAGATTGATGGCGAAAACATTCGTTCCACCACAGCGCATCACACCAACCACCATCCCGCACCGAAGCGCTCAAATAACCTATTAAATATATCAACTGCGTGAATGATTTCACTCTCGAACTGGCGCAACCCCCTAAGCTCCACATAAAACGATAAAATTACATGACATATACGTCCTCTTATCATTCAATAACCAATCTAAAACTGATGTAATAAGGTTGAATTTTGCCCGTAAATTAGAGGCTTCGAGTAGCGCCGTTATGACAAAGTATAGCGTTCCAACGATTTTTAATAGCGCCGGAAGAGCCTGTATCGAAACATATAATAGGCATGTTCGATTGAATACGTGATTGTGGTCGAGACTCGTAATGACCTAATTATAGCGCACCACTGCACGAGGCGAAGAGGCGAAGAGGCAAAGAGGCCAAGAAGTGAGAAGCCTACTGACTGAGATTATGTAGACTTTTGTTTAATAGATACTTAAATAAATGTTAACATTAATTGTATTTCACATAAAATGTTGCATAATTTTTTCATCCCGATTGGTGGTTAGCTTAGCAGCAGCAGCATTAGCAGGTTTTCTGTATACATAGGACTATTTCGATGGTCCCTTGGGGAAGTATCAAAGCGAAAAAATACAAAGTTTTTTAAACTACTAAGACGTTTAGTTTCCATAACGTTTTTTCAAACGTCCGAAAAATAGTTATTTATGCTTTTTTTAAACGTGTATGTTATCAGAAGCTTCTCTGGTTATTAGGGCAAAATAGCAATTAAAATAATAAAATTTTCCACTTCGCTACTGTCCCTAAGTGCCGTAATAAGGGGCTTAAATATGGGCCGGATCATTTATAGCACAATTTCAGTTGCGTCCGACACAAACATTACTAATGAGTTGTTAATTTAAATCTGTTCACTATTTATATTCATGAAGAGATATTGTATAATGGTATACGAAGACATCCAAAGAATACATAAGTATATTTATTATAAAGAAGATGTTCTACTCTTGACTCGAACTCATAACCATTGCATTCAGCACATGCCACCTCCACCGCGAGGCGTCTCTCTCAGAAGTAGGCCGCACGACGACGCGACTCCACAGACGACAAGAGGGGAACAAAAACAACAAAGAAAGTAACGAGCTGTTTTGAAAACATCGCAGTAGTCGCAGTAACAAGTTAATATGGCGGCACAGCGGGTGCCGGCGCCGGTGTAAGTATAGCTATACAGTGTGTAACGCGATTGACGGATCAACGGTTGTCTATGGGTAGAGGACCTCAGTTCCTATCAATTTCACCTCCCACATGTATGTCCGCCGATTTTCAGTGGTTCGGCAGATATTTGAGCCCGATGGACTCACCGGTTAGTTTATAGGTGTAGTGTAAAATATACGTACGCCCATTGTCGAGACACTATTTCATACAGTTCTCTCGCGTGTGATCTCTCCGCACTGAGAGAGGCCGCAAGAGTGAGGCACGTGTTCTCTTCTGTTTACTTAATTAATTTATTATTTTTACATAGCTGCTGTGTGTGTGTGTGTGTGTGTGTGTGTGCGTGTGCGCGTGTGCGTGTAGTTGTGTTTAGAGGTATGGTCCCCGTACCTTTGAAGCAAAAAAGGAACCCTTGTAAGATCATTTTGTTGCCCGGCCGTTCGTCCGTCTCGTCTGTCTATCTGTCAGTCTGTCAAGAGCCTTTATCTCATGACCGCTTGGAGATATCGATGAAATTCAAATCATATACTCAGATCTACGGCCCTGTGATTTCCTGAAAAAACAACGTATTTTTACATTAACTTAAAAAAGATATGGCCGATTTAATACTTGCAAAAAACGCATACTTTGACCACTAAAAAAGTGAATTAAAACTAATAGAGTACTTCTGGCGGAGCTAGAATCATGAAATTTGGCAGCTAGCGTCTACAAGTCATAGTTTAGGAAAAAATTAAAACTAATGGAAAAAATTAAAATTAAAATTAATGTATAATGGTCAAATCCTAAAAAATAAAAACCTTAAAAGGGGGTCAAAATTTGGTATCAAAGCCGCTAGTTCAAGTGAGGCATCAAATGAAAGGGAATGATTTGTATATTCCAAAACAGCACCGCAAAATTAAGTTTGTTCATTTTAAATTGAAGAGTAACACGTCCTTGGAATTGCACAACTTTATTGTCTGTAGTCGGTTAAAATGTAGAAATAAGTGCGTATTAAGCTTCTCTCTTTAGACAGTTGAACCCTCCCATAGACAAGACATATTTCTGTGATTTAAATATTGTATGTATTTAAATATTGTTATTAGAACATGCATGCTTGCATGTGGTTCGGTGTCGATGGAGCTGATGTGATGCTCGTGATGAATGGATATCAAACACATTTCTTTACTCTAGATGTCTAAAAGTTCTATGATAACTACATATCCTCAATTATTATAATTTTTTAATAAGTAAGTACTTTAATATGAACAGGCCGGGATTACGTTTAATTTAACTTCTCTGACAGTCGTTCCGTTTACGTACAGAAGATCTCTACATTCTGAAAGAAAAAATAATATTGAATTGAACGAACTATCATAAGTATTTTTTATAACGAAGTATGTAAAGAAAGGGACTCGAACAGGTAGGGGCGACACAAGCCTCAGGAACTGCCCTGACCTCCTCTTCCTGCAACGTGACGGGCGTCCGCAGAGTCAATCCTACGAATGCTATAGAAATATAATAACAATATTAACTTATTTATTCAAACTAAGTAATGAAGTTAGAGTAATGTCTAATATATTCAGTCAGTCAGGCTCGTAATAAATAAATAGAGACAATATCTCGGCATCGTCGCCGCGGCGCTAAACGGCGGCGTTAATAATTCATTCCAATTTTCGAATCGTGGTTGACGTGGATTGAGTGACGAAATTTAGCGCTGCGTTTTATTTACAAGACTGGAGAAATAAAACAAATTTAATTAAAGCATGTCCCCGTGTAAGGATCAAATCACGTCCATCGCGCTTACAGACAGACGCTGTGCCACTACGCCATGACGGTTTTGACGAAGATCAACATTTCAATTAAGAGCGGAGTGTATTTCTAATAATATAACTAATTTACAATTTTCATTTCCAGGGCAAGTAATAACTTTACTTATTATTACAATATAAAGTTTAATGAACTAATTCTAAACATAAAATTAATAATTAACAGCAGTATTTGCTTGTAATTACGATATTTACTCAAGGAGTTCATTAAAGACGATGTTTCTAAGAAAGTGTAAGAGTGTAGTTGTTGGAAGCGAGAGTAAAAGTGAGTTCAAGTAATTAGACATTCACAGAACTGAGGCGGATGAGGGGAGTTCCTCGAAACGCTCGAATAGAAGAGAGGCAGCTGTTGCTGACGAAATGTATTATTTGTAAATACAAAGTAGTCCATATTGCAATATTGTCGTTTTGAATTATTATTGTTATTTTTAGTTTCATTCTGTATCCCACACATAGCAGAGTTGGCTAAGAAAACTTGGGAACCTAGTGTTAAGACACTCCACTCCCTTTAAGACACTTCCGCCGGTTACTTTCCGCTGAATTTTGGAGGCAGTGCATATGGAGTGGTGGAAGTTAACGCCACGCTTTTACGCGTGTTGCCTAAGCGGGGAAATCAAATATTTAATATCTTCGAGAGAGAATCGATCTAATAACCCAGTTATTAGAGTTCTACTTTACAGCGACACGCTTGTGCCACTGAACCACGACTGGCCTCAATTGAACTGTTATATATTAGGAAATAGTTTTTTTATAGCTTCTCGCTGTATCCTGCGTAAAGCAGGGCAAGTAGAGATAACCTAGCGTCAAGACACTCTATTCGCCACTTTCAGTAAAATTTTTGAGACATTGATATGCCTAAGGGGAAACAGGAATGAATAAATCCATCGTGGTACAGTGGGCTGCAAATTTTACAGGATAGTAATGAGTTCGAGTCCCGGCTTAGGGCGTAACATTATACGACTTTGGGTTCCCCCACATAACATGCAGTGTTTCTATATTTGATAAAAAATTGAAATGAAAATGTTAAAAGACAAGATATTTATTTTCTGCCTGCAGCTTTTCCCCTTTAGCAGGACAAGCAGAGGGAACGTGAGTGTTAAGACACTTCCCTTATCTTTCAGCGTTCGAGCGGCGGAACTTAATACTGCACTTTGTCTAATAGAGCCGGGAAATTAAAATAATCCGTCCGCAACGACGCGACGACCGGCTTCATTATTGTAATTGAAAAAAATAGAGAACAAGAGCATTTAGCGTATATATGTGTGGGTGTGCGAGTGTGGTGAGGTGGTGTGCACCTCTCAGTTAAATAATATTAATTTATCAACTGTTTAAACTAATTACACTCGCATATATTAATATTAAAATGAACGCGACAAACGTCCATATTGCACAAACCGCGCGACGCTAACTGATCACCGGTGATGTATCCGCGACCGACGACCGACACTCACCTCACACGCGATACTCGCCTCTAAATGCCTCTACACAACGCACATATTTGCCTACTGCTGCACTTTAATTATGTACACTTAGTGGAAAGCCTCAGGTACTATTACAGTGGGATAAGGTTCAAATTGGAATAGAAAAGTATATTTAAACGCACGAAGAGCAGATTAAGCGAAGTCAGTGAACTCATAATGCGCAAGTGGCTTCGTGACATGCGTTATGTATTACATATATACATACATACATACATGTATCATACATACATACATGTATCATACATACATAATTATGTATATTTGTGTGTGTGTGGGCAATACTTGTATGAAATGATCATATATAATAGCAAATTGTATAATGCTTCAGCTGGTTGGCTATACTTCTACTCTAATAATATCAAGCTGATGAATTTATTTGGTTGCACACGTTAATCTCAAGGATCACTGGTTCGAATACCGAGGGGGGCTGTAGTCCATATTGCATCACGTTGATCGCTTAGATGTAACCTGCAGGTTAAAGCTGGTGCAGCATTAATGCACTTTATAATCGTTTCTCCACAATATCTCAGCTTTTCAGCTTTTCTCTTATAACTCTTTAATACTTGTGGCGGTCACTGGATCTCCAGCTTGTTATTTTAAATATCTAATACTATAGTTAACATGTATAAAAGAACATTCGATTATGTCCAAATGAATGTTCGTCGATCCCACTCTTATCCTATCGGTATTACAATATTCAAGGCTTGGGCCGTATTATGTGCTTTATGATGCTTAAATAAACGGAACCAGTTAAACATTGATTGTGATAATAGTTATGCAAAATGTCGCAGCATTAACAAAGCGACACAAATAATCAGAAATAAATAAGCGAGCTTATATAGAAGATGTCTTTCTTACATAAAAGAGTAATACGAAAGCTTGGCTTCGCTATAATTTCTTTTATGACAATTATACATTCGGAATACTCATATTCGCGGTCTTACAGAGGTTTCAATGGCACTCAGAAAGCATCGTTAGACGTTAATGTCGAGGTCGAGAGCCCCATCAAGAGCAGACACTTGCAACCAATGTGTTGTTTAAAGCGCGGCCGTTATCACCACGCGTCCCTACCTCCTTGTTGGATCATTTACCAAACTATATTGGATATGCTAAATATTGATGCATTGATAATCTTTAGTCTTTCAGAATGGGCGGAAACTGAGTCTATACTAATATTATTAAGCTGAAGAGTTTCTTTGGTTCTTTTATTACTGGATAGTCTATTCATCAAGTAAAGAAATCCTCGTTCTGATGTCACTCATTGCACCACCGATCACAGTGAGCTTGGACATTTACAATGTGCCAAACTATACTATTAGTAATTTCCATAAAAAACAAATCCTGCACAGTGGTTTCGAACACTTCAGCCACGATAATAATTTACTTCTAATCGTGTCGAGTTTCTGGTGAAAGCTTGCTTATGCTAATGCCGTCGCTTCTCAATATGGCGCGTTATGGCTCTCGAGACGTACACGGTGCTCCCTGAGGTACTCCGCCGCGCGCCGGCGAGGTACACACGCGGTACACGTAACGCTTTCTGTTCCATTGTTGTGATGAAACTTAGCTTATGAGCACTTCTAAGTGATTACAGAACGAATAGAGATGTGTCATTATTGTCCATATACGTTGAATATTCTTAGGTTAATTTTGAACAATTTCGTTTGCAAGGCCTTTTTTCTTCCTTTCTGCAATGCAATCTTGTAAGATGAATTGTACAGTGTAATATTTAAAGTATTTATTATTTTTGGCTTTTATATCCAAATATTTATATATATATAAAAAAAAATATTGAAGAAAATTGTTTAATAAAAACCTAGTACGTGAAGCGGCAATTCCAGGTAAGTACCTCCCGCCACACGTACAAGTACTCCCTAGGTACGCGCGCTCCCTCAGCGAGAGGGCGCCGCGCAGTCTACAGCGTCGCATTGTTATATTCAAATTGGCCGACTACATCCACACTACACCTCCTGCAGTACGGTCGACGAGTCGTGGCCGCCCTGAAGTACGCTCACTCGGTAACAATATAATCAAAAGTAAGAGAGATCCTAAAATAAAATCTTCCCAAACATTTTCCGTATAATTGTCAAACTTAAGAGCGGCCACGACTTGTCGTCCGTACTGTACTATACTACAGCACTGCCATGCAAATTAGCGCGATGTTCGACAATCCTAATACCTTTCTTTGTCTTCTCCTCGTATGATGATGATGAGACTGTACGGAGCAGCTTCTACTTATAGGGTGACATTATTTACAGCATTGACATTATTTACAACGTGCAATCTAAGAGAACTAAAATAATCCACTAAATGCAGAGGTGAAATTATTTTCAGCTGTTGTTTCGAAGTTTGAGGTTCATGTGTCTCTTTAGCACCGCGCTGTTCGCCACGATGCTGGTATAGTTCACACACTACATCAACATCGTGTAAATATTCATAAGTAGATATCTAATATATATGTTCTTAATTATCCTTAGTGGACTAAAAAAGGGTCCGTCGTGGCCAAGCGGCGCAGCGTCTCACTGAACGTGACGGTTGTGGGCTCAATTTGCACACGGAACTGGAATGAAAGGAATGCAATATTTACCGGAGCGAGAAAATGAAAATATGAAATAGTTAAAAAAAATTAAATATCAGCTTCATGCTGTATCCCGCACACAGCAAGGTAGGCAGAGGGAACCTAGTGTTAAGACACTGCGTTCCCAACTTTCCGCCGAGTTCTGGAGGCATTGTGTGTTGAGTGGCGGAACTCAACGCCGCACTTTGCAATGATACCAGAGCGAAGAAATGGAAATATAAACGAAAATAAATATTTCAGTCGATTTTTCAGTCACACTTTGTGCCCCTGCGCTACACCTGATATTAGGATTAAATAATTAATGGCTCCAAATAAGAATCGGACCCGTAACTGTCGCGCTCACAGTGACACTGTACCGCTGTACCGCTTCATCACGGCGACCTTCATTTCCGGCGGAAAAACCTATAAAAATCATAGGTAGAGAAAAACCGAGTGCTAAAGTGTTCACGATAAGAGGCCACAGAACGAGCGGGCGGGTAGTTGTAGTTACTACTACTACTGTAGTGTCCGTATCGTGTATGGCGGTGATTAGTTTTAACGACGTACTTGCGACGACTGGGACGACTGGGACGGCACAGATTAGAGGGTCCTCGGTGTTCGTCCAACTGTCATACGCGGCCGTCGCCAGCACTCCACCCGCAAAAACAGAACCAGCTCAGCCAATATTCCCACTTGAACTATGTTGCGAAGTGTAACGGGTAATCATTTGATTAAAAAGTAGTGGATTGCCTTTTACAATATTGTTGACTCTTTAAGAGATGTCGACCGCATTGGCATCTACGCCTTTCTGTAATATATGATTTCTGTGATATCTGTAATGAGCGACCACACCGTCGCGTCACCGCATGTTGCTCAACGCTGCTCAATACAATTAATATTGGCGATACATATGTGTATATATTATAGTAATTCCTGAAAGAGTTTCAGTTGCAGTATCGATTCAGCTCGATGGCGGTGTTCACTGCTCACCACTCGCCGCTCATCGCTTCCCGTTCACTACTCGCCGCTCACCGGTCGAAGCCGCGTCACATCAAATTTAATGACGCGCTGGTGCACTGATAGCATATGTGATTTAAAAAACAATAAGATATCTAATATTGTAATATTTATGTCTAAACATAAAATAATGAACAACTATAAAAGATTTAAAAAGGAAAAAATCCGTACAGATGTGTAGTATGATGTACTACTTTCATTTTTTTTTCAGCCTCACGCTATATCCCGCATATAGCAGGGTAAACAGAGGGAACCTAGTGTTACGACACTCCGTTCCCCACTTTCTGCCAAATTCTGGAGATGTTGTGAGTTGAGTGGCGGAACTCAGCGCCCTGTTTTGCCTCGACACCAGAGCAAAGAAATGGAAACATTTTTTTTAAGAAATATTTAATTTTCCTCGAATGGAGTTGAATCCACAATTCATCGAGTTTACAGTCACACTTTGTGCCTCTGCGCCACGACTGCGTCAAAAATATTTCCTAATAAACAAAGAATACAAAGTTTCTATTGTCATACACTCCGCTCCCAAGGTTTTACCCGAATTTCAGACAATGCGTGATCAGTAGCGGAATTCAACACTGACAAAGCGAAAAAATCAAAATAATTCAATTCAACTAGTGGGGATCGAACCTACGGCCATTACATTTACAATCAGACACCACTACGCCAAGATTGTATATATACAATGAAAGCTCATTTATAATAAAACAATATTTTTAAAGTTATTCAATAATTCAGCAAGTAGGCACCGCCCGCTACCCGCTACCCGCTGCCCGCCGTCTGTACCGTATATTTAGCGGCAGTTAACCGAATTGGATATAAAGCTATTTCGGGCGTCGTGTTTACACAATTTAATGGTAATGATTTCGGTTACGGGAAATGAAGATATTAAATAAATTGACGCGTTGACAGGAAGCCAATAATAAATTATTATGTACAGAGTTATACGCGCAGAGTGTCTGCTCTCTCCACATCGGGTAATGGTGCGAGACTGACGTTGTCACCTGTCAAAGGCGTACATTTAGCCTTAATATATTAACACGTTACTATAATTTTGGTAGCACAACATTCCTCAGTGGTATGGCGAGTAAAGCTTAAAGTGTATCCTGTAATAGTCCGAATTTAACTTCTAGATGCGTGCTCGTATAACACGTTTAATAAACATTTAAGTAAAAGCTTCTAAATACGCAGTCGCGGGTGTGCCATCTGTCATCACCGCGTAATGTTCGCTTCCGGCAGTCCACGTGGTCCTGCTCCTGCTCCTGTCCCGCACTACTGTCCGCACACAGTGGCCGCTGACCACTATCAGAGTTTATGGCTTTTCTACTTTCTTTAAGTTTTTGAACATGTTCGTTACGGTATTCCCGTATTATGCATCTATAACCAAATAAAAGAAACATTGGAAATTGTCAATAAATAAATGTAGGGTTAATTGAGTATTCGGGGATCAGAAATAGATACAGATATAGACACAAATATTGGTTTGAAATAATTGTAACAAAAACAAAAAGGCAAATATTGAACGAAATAAAAAAAAAGAGATAACGTAGAAGAAAGCTATTTCAAGAAATGCTGATGAAAGTTGGCACTATTCCTCTGAATTTTAACAAAAATCTGAGCGTGTTCAGTGAGGTGTGAGATGATCCCATGTAGATGCGAGTGGAGGCTGTGGGAGGCGGACAGCCGACCTCGGAGGACGAGCTCGAGCGCGGCGACGAGGTGCAACGTGCATTCAGAGACCGTCGCCGGCTTTTGGCATCAGATGGGTAAACACTATAATGTACTTAAATGTTATTGCGCGAAGAAATTTACATGAGACTATTGTGTTTACATAATAATGGTTATATGGGACAGATTAAACGTAAAACTGACGGAGTTGCGATTTTAAAATTAGAAGAGGAAATCATTTATAATATTTTGAAAACAAATAATATAGCATATATAACAATACCATTTTTTTATTGTAAGCATTTAAGACCTACCGTATTTTACGAGAGTAACGACCACTCATTTTTCAAGTTTATTTATTTAGTGGTACTATATCATACTAGGTGAGAAAAGGTTATCTCGATTGGTATTACCTACTCTTATGGTAGGTATATTTATTGGTGATCTTACAACTTGAATGTAGGTATGCTAATGAGATGCCACGATATTATTGTACTATACTCGGAACTTGTATATAAGATCCCGCGTAGGTACCTAATACTCGATCTTGTACAATTTCTGATCCAATGGAGATATATGTTTCCCTCTTTCACCCTTCAAATACGCCCTTCAGGAGATTTATTTTGTTGGAAATCAATTCATTTTCGAAGTGCAGTTAGCAGCAATTGTTTCGTCTTCGAGGTGGATTTACGTCGGTCCTTCCCCCACCGACCCCTCTTCCCTCTCTTCGGCCTCTCTCGGCAATTCCTCCCGATGCGATATGTTTCTCAGTAATTGACTTCTGCCGCCGCCTCCGGACCGACCTCGTTATTTTTCCTTTAATACGATCTTTGCTGAAAGGACCTTGATGAGATGACAGGTAACACGGGTGGCGGAGATCGAGATGAATTTTATACAGATGTTTGAGTAAAAGTTACGTTCTACAAATGCGAGGCGGACTCGCACGAAGGGTTCCGTACCAATTTCAGGGTTCTCTCATTTTGTATGAAATGATTTACAATTATATGTTTGTAATGGTTTTTTTTCTATGAACAATCTATAAACATTTTGGATTTTTTCTTTATTTGATCTACAAGCTTTTTCAAATTTTATAATTCACGGGAAGTTGGCACCCTATAGGTGTTTTAAAAAAAATAAAAAGCAAAAATGTAATTTTTTCTGTGCTCCAAGAGACCATAGACTTGAAAATTTGATATAAATTTTAGATACATACATCTAAAATCTCCGCGGACAATAAAATGATCATATAATAGTTCCATTTTTACCTTTTGAGGTACGGAACCTTAAAAACATCCATTTTTGAAATTCCCACAGAAATATATTACTTTATAACTAGCTAGTAATAGCTAACCCTCCATCATCCATTGTACGTGACTGAAAAAATGTGAATGTCTCTTCTGGAATGCCGATATAATATTAACTTTATATTAAGTAGTCTATAGATATAATAAAATTGTAAAGTTACAGTCTATCAATGTAATAGAACCACAAACAATGATTCTTTGTTTTTTGTCTGCTTGTCTGTGAGTTTGTGCATGCATATCTCAGAAACGGGTAAACCGATTTAAATGCAATATTGGATTTTGATAAACTTCAATATTATTAAAATCGGTTCATAAATAAAATAGTTATACAATATAAAGTATTTTGTTAGACAAAATTGCTACAAAACAATTGTTAAATATGCATGATATGTCTTTAAAATTATAATTTTATTAAATTACTAAAGTGACTGTGACTGTAGTCGAGAAAATGAAATATTTAATTTTCATTTCTTCGCTCCGGTGTCGAGGCACAGCACGGCGTTGAGTTCCGCTACTCACATAATGCCTCCAGAATTCGGTGGATATTACAGAGCGGAGGGTCTTTATACTAGGATCATTTTTAATTAAATAAAAAAAGTTTAACAAGCAAAACAAGAACAAAAGAGGCACGGACAAGAAAGCTCTGTATGTGAAGCAAGTAAACTAATAGAAAAAGCACTAAGCCTTCTCTGCCCACCATGCTACAAGTAGTATACAGAGTGAAGCTGAAAAAAACTAAAAACATCTTTGACAAAAGATGGTAGCGCAAGGAAGTGGTAAAGACTTGATAACAATATTCATAATCCTTGTAACGATGACGCCGCTCGGTGCGCGTGGTGGTACCGGTCGTACGTCACAATGTATGTACCAGTATGTAGGCATGTTTTCACATCCACTAACGATCGAGCAATGATGTAAGCAAGCGCACAGGGTACACGTTACAAGAGTGTGAGCTTGCTCCCTTCGCGTTATCCCGAGGTAGGCGCGACCCTGTGTAGTACGAGGCAGTTTCGACCTCGCATTCGGGAAAATGATTTGCTCGGTAATTTGATGGATACATCCCCATTACCCTCCGCGGTGTCCCCCTGCGACCCTCCCGTTAACCTCCCGTCAACTAAACAAGGCTAAACTTGGATGTAGCAAATTACATGATTTCACGCACGTATTAGCGAAGCCCGACTTCCTTCCGCGCTGCTGCGCACTTATTGCCTTCCGCTGGAGCCGGCTTCCTTGTGGAGGATATTATTAATCTGACCTTTATTATTTTAAACGTAATCAAACATGCACATACTCGTAGCTACAGAAACATAATATTATTGATTATTATCATAAAGTAGCGTCGCAGCCGCATAAATTAGTTCGCTGCTCCACATTGTTGCCCGATGACAAAGAACGTTGTAGTTTCTCACCCTTACGGTGATTAACTCCTGCCTGACTTGTCTACGCGAAATTCGTTTGGAAAACATATTTCTGTTGAGACCGCTTACTTATTGCCTAATGTTTAAGCATTCCGTTCCGTTCCGTTATATGTTTTCTAAATAAATAAATTTCCCTCCCAAGTGAGGAATAACACTTTAGGTTATATTATAAAATAACATCAGAATGCTAATCACCGCTATTCTACTATTTGTACCAATAGGATAGCTCTGCGGTTGTTTACGTCTACCCCTGAAAATAGAATAAGAAATGCTAAGTTGCTTCCTATTTTTTAAAATAGGAATACATATTTTATCTAGGCTTAGTATTTATTGAAATAATTTAAAATATTTAAAAAACCGCTTTATATCATGAAAATATAACATCTGTTAAGCTTCAAAGGGAAATTGGGCTGAGTCTGCATTCACATTTTTTACAAAAAAAAAACAAGAAAAAATACAGTAAAGTTATCTGTATCTGTGTTATCGGTTGTCAATTATTGATCAACGATCGTCGATCATTGCTTATAGATGATAATGGATGATAATGAAATGGCGAAGCGGCGCGTCGCTAGTACTTGCATGTATAGTAAATGGGCTGTAGGGCAAATTGTTCTTTATAACTACATCGTGCTTTACGTAGAGAAGTTTTCAATTTGCTTAAAAATGTTGGTACCAAGCAGTTTTTACAATATAATAATTTTATATTTTATCGTGGGACAGTGTAAGCCTCTCTGATTAGACAAGCGGTGGGTTACATTCTGTTGCTATCGCTACTTCATATTAACAGTCTGGTCTCGTTGAATCAAAGTTAGTTAAACCACGGCATTAACAAAAGTACCTATTAGTAGATTTTCCAGTGAGGCCAGTCGTGACGCAGGGACACAAAGTGTGACTGCAAAATCGTTTCTTCACTCTGGTGTCGAGGCCAAGACGCAATGCCTCTAGAAGTCGGCGGCAAGAGGGAAACGGAGTGTCTTAACACTAAGTTCCCTCTACCTACCCTGCTGTGTGCGGGATACAGCGTAAAGCAGATTTTAGTAGGTTTTCCAGTCTATTATGTAATGTTGCCTAAAATATTATTAAGAGTATTTATCTAATTCTTTTTTTTACGTGAAGACAGAAAGCTCTTTTTATTCATATTATAAATACAATTCCTCGACTTGACTTCCGGCGACAACTTGTTACAAAGAATTTAACGCGAATTTAAGGTAAATTTGGGGTAGTAATGGGACTTGGAGGGAAGTCAAACAGAAAGCTAGCGCACTGCTTGTAGAGCGTCCGGAGACAGCGCGCCCTACTCTACATCGGTGATCATTATTAGACATTAGGTTTCATTATTTTGGACGTTTTGTTGTAAGGATTTCACTAAACCACTTTTTAAAAAAAAGATTTAAAAAAGAATAAAATGTTTAATGAGAAATACTTATAATAATTAC
>DWAN01000179.1:0-28941 GCA_018230445.1 Heliconius hewitsoni | reverse complement strand
TAACGCGTTTATAGTAACACGCTTGTGCCTCTGCAGTATGACTGGCCTCGTAACTATTTTTATTAAACCTAAATTAAAATTTAGCACACGAATAGTCTATAATGTAAGTTCTGATTCCTATAAATGAAATTACTCAACAATTTATCGATACAAGGCATTTTTTTTTTGTTGAATCTAATTGTAAAGACACATATTAGAAATTAAACATAATAGCTACAGGAGTGAAAAAAATATAGTTAAAGAAGAATAATAAGAAACAGCTAACACTAAGCCTGTGCTATATAAAAGGAAAAATAACAAACTTTATCATTATAAATTAATTTGATTCGTTTAATAATTTTAGTCTGTAAATCCCAGGATATTATTTGGTTTTATAAAGGATCTAAGGATTGTTTTGTAGTTGCGTGTGGAAAGTTAGCCCGAATGTAATCATCGACATGCAAGGGTAATACGATAGCGTCAACACTAACGAACTATTAGCAATTGATATAGGGACCAATATTATTAGGTAATATATTATTTAGATAATATATAATAGAATAGAATACGAGAAATGGGAATATAGGTAATAAAATTCCTCGTGTGAACCTAACAGATGGATCTTAATTGGTAGAAACACGAAACAGACTGGTCTTCTAGGTCAATTACTAACCTTTAAAATCGATAAGTCTTGCTCGATATAAAATATGTAATGTTATATTATTAGAAAGTATATTATAAACGATTGGTTACAATAAAATGTTTACTTAAATCAATAAAAAAATTATAACTTAAAATACTTCGACTAAATTTAATATGGAGATAATATACCTAAAGTTGCAACTTAGATTCGAGATCTACTTACTTTCTTTTTATCATAACACTGTGATATTGTTATACAAATGAATTGTAATATGAACTTACATTCATATATAAAAAAATTCTATAGGATAATAAGATTCCATGGAGAAAACGTCTCAAATTTTATTAAAAAAATAAAATATATTTTTAAGCAGTTTATATAAAGATTATCTGGTTAAGGATATCTAATATACTATACTGCATATACATTTGTTACTTACTATTAGTACATTTGTATTACTACAATTACCGTATAAACTTAAATATAAAATTTAAATCTGCACAATAGGCAGAGAGTTATATAACAAGTTAGCGTGAACTCCCTCCATTCTCCGCTTTCCGCCCGGTAACAACAATTAATAGGCAATACGTGCATACTTACTTTTAATTTAAATTAATAGTTCTACTTCGCGATAGGTCGATATTAGCGTTTACCCGCATTTCTTGTCTACTTACATATCTAAACAATCCACTTAAACACATAAAACGGTATTTTTAATGTATGCAACACGGATACAGACGTTAGTATTTGTAGCGCATTTAAAATTATGTGGTAGGCACCGGAAGTATTGATTTTTAAAGCCAACCTTTATCCTTCAACTCTATCTGTGGTAATTGGATGAGACATTTTACGTACAATGTATTCAGATAATTTTCATTTATTTTAGTTTCAGTACTTCGATTCGACATATTTCTACTGAGTAGTGGAACTCAAGGAAACCCTTTCCTCTATGGGGAATCGAACGCACAATTATCACGTTTACAATCAGAGGCTGTCCCACAGATCAATAAATAATAATAATCAAAATATTAAGCCATCAGTTGTTTGTTTTTTAATTTCTTATTATGTTTTTAACAGACGTAAACCAATGTCCAAAAATTAATTTCGATGCCTCAATTTAGATAAATATTTTAATTGAAGGTAGCATAAATAACATTCGAATTTATAGTTATAGTTAATCATAAAGTTAGGTATAGCCAAAAAACATTTTAATCCTCTAACTGAAAACAATCTCCAATAATTAAAACAGACATGAATGGTATACTTACGTCCAACGTCCATTATGTTCAAGTTGTTGTCCTTCTTATCGCCTTTGTTGATGTTAGGCGCGTCGCCGTAATTAAAACAGGCTGCAAACAAAAATATTACGAGATAATATTAACATAGCTTTTAGAAATATTACCTAGTTAAATAAATTAAAATTTTAATATATCTTTCATTGATATGCTTTTTTTTCTATTTATTGGTCCACAAAACAAATTACAATCAAAATACGTTCACATAGAGATAAAATCACAAATATAGTAAGTAGACGTGATTGCATTTTTCTAGATGTAGACACGGCATGCGTTTATAGTGTTATAATAAATAGCCTAACTAACGGTAACAAGGAAAAACATCTAATGCTTTCATTAGTTATAGCAAAAAAATGGTCGAACGAAAATGAATGGTAGAATTGTAAACAGAAATTAATTTATGCAACGTGCAAAAGCCTTACAAAGGAATCTGATATTTTCAATATTGTTTTATGATATCTCTGTAATGTATATTTCAAAAACTGTATTTTTACAATATATTTCACGAATGATTTAATATTTGTTATTTTTAATTCTTATCAAAATATACTTTAACATTTTTAAAGTGTTAATCCACACTTAGGAAATAAAAATACTTATTTAGAAAACGTATAAAAATTTTAAATCCGACCAGGTCAGATTCCAGGAGGCGCGGGTTCGAATTCCGCTACGTTCAAATTTTTATACGGTTTCTAAATGAGTATAAAATATACTTTATACGTATCTTAAATTAAATAATTGTTGGTTATTTTATTTGAAACAAACTAAATAGAAAATTATAAAATTTTCTCCTTAATTAATTACCAAATTTCATGTAAGTAAAGGGCGCTACGTAGTCGTTTATGTTGACAGTTAACCTAATTCTAAATAAACGTCAAGGGAAATTAAAGTTAAACTAATTATGAAAAGTAAAAAAGTAAATATGTTACAACTCTTGGGAATTTTCATAAGCTGTATGTACTTACAATATGATAGATTTTTACCTAAAATTATATCTTTAAATATCTTTTACTATCTATATTAAAATATACGCGCGTAGCTTCATAACGGTCCATGAAGAAACAGGCCTGATAATATACCTGGGGTGGGATGAAAACAAAGTTTATTTTTTCGACAATATTACTACTTTATCACACAGTTCATGTTATATCACACAAAAATCTAGAAAAGTTACAGGTATCGAACGTGTACTCCGCCGGCAACGCGGCTTAGAAACACGACCGTTCGAGAACTATCCTTTTGAGGCAATGGCTCACCACATTTAAGAAACATCCATAATATATTTGGATGAAGTCCAAAATGGAGTTATATAAGTCTTTTTCATTACGATCCAAAGAATTACGCAACTCGACTTAGGAGCCAGGAAGGTGTATGGGGAAGGAATTCGACACTTACTCGCACTTACTACACGGCAAGAGTAGAGACCTATGTACTACTAAAAATAATTGAACGAAATATTTGCTTAAAAATGCAGAAGAAAAACGCGTTACCCTGAATATAGTAAGGTAAAGTGAACCTTCTCTCTGTTCCGGGCTTTAGATTAAATTTTCGAGACATTGTGTGATTTCGAGTGGCGATTATTAGAGCGAAGAATTGAAGACATTTAAATTCCCCGAGATGGAATCGAACCCACAGTCTTCAAGTTTACAATCAGGCGCAATTTGATTCGTAATTACTCTATATAAGAAAAAAGAACGACCATATCTAATTAAATAATACAAAAGTTAAAAAAATATATTTAAAAAATATAGACATTATTTATTGTTAATACAAAGAGCATATTATAAACACTAAAACGAAAAAGTTTAATATACTTAGTAATAAATCAATAAAATATGAATGTGACCTATAAAACTATAATGGCTATTGTTGTGAATTATAAAATAGACTAATACGGCGGGCTACCTATAATAGACATCGGTTGAGTCGTCATAATAATATACTCTACATTACAGCACCTATACTCGTAGAACAATACCTATTCAAATCTTTTACTGGGCTAAAACTGACTATTACAAAAGATACACAAAGTTATAACTACATTATTAAATTACTAAAGAGCAATATAGTGATTAAGACCAAAGAGGCCAAACTGTGGCCTACTATTATGATAGATTACAAATACAAAAATTTACACCGTAAAGACGGCAGCAGTAGTACGATATAATATGCCGTATAATAATCCGTCAGTCTACCTCTAAATGCGGCGGAAATCTAAAAAGGGATACGACAAAAATATATTTAAATCTGTAATAACTCAATATTGCAATAAAACAAAATATATTTTAATTGAAAAATAAAAACAAACTGCCCTCAATAAAGATTAGCAATCAAACAGATAGAATCAAGCAGTTGGTTAAAGATAAAAGACCTATTGTTTCAATTGATGATCGGAGACACCAGTCACGGTCGACGTGACTCAAGCCAAGCCCACGCTATAAACCATATAGGTTGATTGTTCACGCTTGAATAAAATATTCACATGTAAATAACTATGGGACGTTTATTTCACAAAGATATCGAAATTCTTTTCTAGATCCATGTTGTATCTAGTATAGAACGAGGTAGGTAGAGCCAACCTTGTGTTAAACACTCCGTCTTCCTGCCAAATTTTCGAGACATTGCGCGTGAGTAACGGAACTTACCATCGCGCTTTATCTTGTTACTAGAGCGCGGAAATTAAATATAAGATAATTCAATTCTCCGAGTGAACATCGAATCCAGTAACGTAGCGTTTACAGTCGACCATTCATTGGATCATTTAGTTTACTTTTAAAAGCAATACTCTTAAAATCCATTACGAATATAATACGTTTTACAGGAGGCTGTGAATGTCATATACATAACAATGTTACGTAAAATTTTGCAGACAGTGCATCCGCATTGGTCTCTAACTAAATAACTCATCTTAATTTTGACCGTAGAAAATCCAGAGTATAAATTCAATAGAGGTCTTATTAATTAATAATAAACAAAATAAAATAATAATGATACAGTAGATATATAACACAAATACAAGAGAAAAAATATTGCAAATAAAATTCTAGCATTGCAAGCCAGATTGGCCTGTTTAATACAGACATTTTTAGAGTTAAAATTTATATGAAATTAACTGCAACTGCAAATACACAGCTTATTATGTACCTTATATTTCTCACATAAACGTCTTTTAAACATTAAAATTGTCTTGTCTTTTTATTCTAAAACAGCAAAAAAAAGCAGCTTTACGCTTTCTCTCGGATAAGCTGACGGAATCTGATATTAAAACACTTCATGACCCAATTTTTAAAGATTTTTTTTGTTGAATGGTGGAAATCAACTCCGCGCTTTGTCTATCAGAGTGGGAAAATAGAAATAATTAAAATATAGTCACCTTTCAAGTGGAGATCGAACCTATCGTATGGCGCTTGCAACTAGACATTGCGCCATTGCACCGCGACGGCCTTAAGTCTAAACACGCAAAATGCACAAAAAAGATATATACATATAGCATTCATAAATTCATAAGTTAACAATCACTGCGAATCTTCAAGTTTTATCATATTTAATTAATTATTAGAGAAATTTTAAGCACAATCTTAACATACGAAGTTAACAAACCCTGACGGACTTACCGTTTATTATTATGTATTAGTTAATTTCTATAAGGTATTTGCAAATACGAAAAGCCGCCTGCCGGTGCTCACTCCTGAGTCATTAATGATGGTTCACAATTGTCAAACACGGAACATCGATCGGTTCACTTAAATTCCATACTGGCTGTCGTTGTATTATTTTGTAAATTACAGTTATTTTAATTTCTATAGAAATTTGATAAAGCGTGAGATAGTGTAATGTGAATCGAAACAAATTATACCTACATCTAAACCTTTTAAAATGTAGAGAGAATATAAATAAATAAAATAAAATTATTTATTTAAATAGTTATTTCCTTTAAAAGTCACAGCCTCACTGTATACACTGCAATGCGTTGGTTTTACTCCGTTTTACTGTTAGAGCATTATGACTCACAATGGCGGGGATAAACCAACCTTGCTCTCTTTTAGAATCGAATAAGATTTCCTCAAGTTTTAATCTAGAAATTACTTCACGCGTTAGTAATCATCTAAGTATAAGTTAATTAAAATAATTCAAAAGACTATTATAAAAATTTACTCTTCCATATATTACGAGGATGTTAACGGAAAAATATTTTGAAGTTGTGCTCTGTAGCGAGACCTTTTAGCTTAAGAATTATTTACTTACTGCTAAAGATAATATGTGTATGTACCTATAAATAAATATAATTACGAATGACAATAGTTGTATGAGTTTACTCAATTAATTAATATAGTATGAGTTTTAATTATAAAGAAGGCATTTCATATGAAGAAGAAATTTCATATGAGTATAAAAAAAGTCAGCAACGCTGTTTCCCGTTTATAGCAAGGTAGGCCAATGTTAAGACATTCATCACTTTCCATCGAATTTTTCGAGGCCTTGAGTGTAGACTTGTGGAAGTCAACGCCAGGTTTTAGCCTTGGTGCCAGAGCAAAGAAATGAAAATATTAATAAATAATAATTTATTTCCACGAGTCGAACCCACAACCACCGTGTTATAGTTACACTCTTGTACCCAACCGGCGCGCTATTACGGCCAATCATATGAGTATAAATCATTTAAAAAAATCCTTATGATTCAATATTTATTTTTAAAGCAATTTTATAAAACTTACCCCTAATATAATATGTCCTTGAATAATTTATGACACAAAATGAACGTTATTCTATATATCAACCCAGGTTTCATTAATATTGTATTGTTATGGCATACCTAATTATAATGAGTCACGAGACAGGCACACTTCTATTAAACCTACTCTAATTACTATAGTCTATGTTAAAATTTTAAATAAGTTACATATATGCGATAAAATATATATTTAAGAAAATAACGAATGAAGACAACGAGACCTACACATTCCATTTATCCAATATATTAATATTAAGACTTAAATATTTCATAATATATTTTTTTTATTATTTTATTTCTTATTTTCAAACTTACCCGCCATTGAGGCGCTGCTCATCCTGCCCCGAGTAAAATCAATTTTGAAGTTATTCGTAATCTCCGAAATGAAATAATGACTAATGTGGTTTTCAATTTTTTACTATTCGAAGTAATATATAAAAAACTTGACAAATACATGTCACTTGAACTGTTTTCTTTTTATTTTTTATTTATATTGAAATGAAAGTTTATATAATTCACGTTTGAAAGTAATACAATTTCAGAACGGAACCAGGCTAGTCGATTTAAGAAATGTCATTGGTTAGATTTGATACCTGTCACTGTCAATGTCAAGAAAATGTGTTGATTGCGTTTCAGTGTATTTCAAAACAAACTTAGCTTTCCTTGCTATAAATAAAATTTATATTCTTTATTATCTCCTTACATAAACAGGACAATTAAATATTTTTCTCAGGCATAATGGCCCCTGGTAAAAAAGGAGCAACCCGCGGAAAACGGTCTAATCAACATGTTCAAAGAAACTATGCAGAGAGACTAAACGATTTAAGTATACAATCTTCAGAGAGCAGTGATGATGGGACAGATGATTCTGAGGACGAAGGTATTGAAGCCACATTTGCAGTAAGCATGTGGGATTTAAACCATTGCGATCCAAAAAAATGTTCCGGTCGTAAACTATTGCGACATAACCTTATAAACAATTTAAAACTTGGACAAAAATTTCAAGGACTCGTATTATCTCCTGTAGGAACACAATGTGTTAGTCCAAATGATAAAAATATTATAGAGCAGTATGGATTAGCAGTAATAGACTGTTCATGGGCTAAAATTGATGTAACTCCTTTTGGTAGAATGAAATCTCCGCACCCAAGACTTTTACCATTTCTTGTTGCTGCTAACCCTATAAATTATGGGAAACCATATCAATTAAGTTGTGTTGAAGCTTTGGCAGCAGCAATGTTCATTACAGGGCACAAAAGAGAAGCAACCTTTTATCTATCAAAGTTTTCTTGGGGACATTCATTCCTAGAATTGAATTCTGAAGCATTAGATATGTATGCTAAATGTACAGATAGTAAAAGTGTAATTGAAGCGCAAAATAAATATTTGGAGAATGCTAGTAATGAAACGGATACAAGAAAGATGTGGCCGTCAAGTGATTCTGACACTGAAAGTGAAAAAAGTCAGTAAAAATATTAACACATTTATTACTACTTAATTAGAAAACGTATAAAAATTTGAACGTAGTGGGAAAAAAATTTATACGTTTTCTAATTAAGTATTTATCTTTCCTAAGTGTGGATTAACACTTTAAAAATGTTTAAAAACATTTATTACTGCTTTAATTGATTATCTCCATGAAACAAAAAAGAGAGAAATATAATGGAATAATATGTGTTGCATATTTAAATTGCTTTCAAATATCATTTCAAAAAATATTTAAGAACATTTAAATAAAGAAAACTTTCTTCTAAAAATACTGCACCAAAACTGTACAGTACAGTGTAATCTTAACACAAAATTATGTCAGCCTACTGTCTACCCTGTGGGATACAATGTGAAGCAGAAAAATAAAAAAAATATTTGACTTTTTGAGTACTTGGTTCTATGACAATTAGAATGTGATGGACTGATTTGTTTTATTTTTATTCAGAAGAGATGTAAAAAAAACATTATTATCATTTATAACATATGCTGTTGCATTTAAATTCTATTATTGCAATAATTTCCATAAGAGTTAATAAAAGTGGCATCAATTTTTTCTATGGAAAAATTTTATTAACATAAAAAGTTATTATTTCAAGTGGTTTTACATATTAATATTTGAGATTTTTAACAAGTGGTGTTAATCAATTTGTGTAATTAACTGTAAAAAAGAAATATATTTATGCATAAGCTTGTGTATGTTCATAAAAAAAATTAAAACTATTTCTGTATTTTTGTGAGAAATGTAAATAAAGCTTAAAATATATTGAATCTTAATTCTTTTATTCCTATTATGTGGTATATAACACATTGACATATGATTGTGAAAAGCTTCAACCACCATCTTAAGAGGTTATTGCTTAGCTGTTGGATCAAGAACCAGGTGGCATGTGATACATGCCATCTTAAGTAAGTATTCAGAGAAAGTCCTAGCTACTAACGGACTGGACCTTTGTTCTGCCATCGGAAAAGTGCTTTTATATTTTTATATGAATTTATATTTAAAAATGTAAAATTTATTTCTCTTAGATAATAAAGGTATATATTTATAAAGAGTCAAATAATTCAATTTCCATTATTATATTCTACTACATTTACTGCCATCTATAAGCACAATGTTTCAATTGCTCATTTCGGTTCTCACAATATGAAAAAATGGCAGCGTGACAGAAGTACGAACCGATGTTTAGCTCTAAAGGAGGCATTTAGTTTTTATTGCAAATCATAGATGGCGCTACTATGACTTTGTTTTGAAATGACTTCACGAATGCAACGTGCTTAACTGCTTCGCTTGCCGCTTCCGTCCGTTATTTTAGTTTCCTATGAATGCTGGAGTGTGGGAGTTGTTTCGTCACGTACGGAGTTTTGTTCTGAACTCGCGATAAAACTACTTTATGACTTACTTTTAAAGTGTGGTTACTGTGAAAAAATAGTTTTGTGTTTTTTGTGCATGTTCTCTTATTGGAAAGTAACTTTACGGATAGAGCTTTTAAACTTATAAGGTAAGTTTCGAGACTTAACTTTTGTGCAACCTGTCACGCAGGTGTCTGACTCTCAAGTCACTAACCTCCGAGATGAATAAATATATTCTACTTTCCAGATGCGTTGGAAAAATGTAGATTTATTCTTAAAAATAAATTGCAATTCTAAAACCGTAAAAAATATTATTAGACATTGATATCAAAAAGATAGTAAGCAGTAAAAATAATATTCTTTTAAATAAAAAAGACTTAACTACTACTGGCAGCTAAAATGTCATTGTTTTTTTTAAATCTTAGATAATAATTTTCAAATGCTTTATTAACATCATTATACCATTTTTATTTGTAAATTTTTTGTAATTTCGTCAATTTTTGACGATTTCGGTATAAAATGTTTGAGAGCTGACAATGAAAGATATTTTTACTTATTTAAGACCTAATATGTATGTGCATTTGTCTTGTGTTGCTATTGTTCGGTAAGAAGCAAGATTATTTGAAGCGCTAAATAATACTAGGTGAAAAAATTATATGTTATTATTATACATAAATTCGTTAGCATAAAATTAGCTGATGAGGACAGTCGTGGCGCAGGGGCACAAAGTGTGACTATAAACGCGTCTGGTTGTGGGTTCGATGAAATGAAATGTTTAGTTAAATATATATTTTCATTTTTTCGTTCTGGTGTTCAGGTAAATCGCGTCGTTAAATTCCGCGACTCAACACGCAATGATTCCAAAATTCGGCGGAAAGTGGGGAAGGGCTGATCTTAACACTAGGTTTCCTCTACCTACCCTGCTGTGTGCGAGATATAGCGTGAAGTTGATAACATTTGTTCTTAACAATGTAACAAAACATCGCGCGCAACGATTATTTATACATTCATTGTTTCATTGCGATCTCATATTTTTTCTTATAAAGCCCTAAAAATACTTGTATTTGTTATACTTATTTAGAAAACCTTAAAAAATTGAACATAGCGAGACTCGGAAGAGAGAGAAGAGGTGGACGCGCCGGTTCGAGTCCCGCGTATTTTATATTTCTGAAGTGTGGAATAACACTTAAAAACGTTAATACTTGTATTGTTCTTACTCATTGAAATTGTTGTTGTTAGTTACTTCCTTATACTTTACTCTTTGCATTGACGTATAATTAAAAGTTAAACTAATATTCATAATAAATTTTTAGGTGTGTATTTCTTTGATATGTCCTATGTTTGTGCAACTCCAAGTAACATGTACAAATAAGCTGAAGTAATTTATTGGTGTTATGTATGTTATTATGAACGTGAATGTTGGCAAAAGAACACCATGGGTTCTATTACTAAATTAAACAAGGACTCAAACTGTTCATGTTCCTCATGTCTATTCAAAAGTGAATCAGATCGACAATCAATAAGAAATTTGCTTGCCCTGGGATCTAGAATAGATCGCCTGTACTATGGCAAATATATTCCACTCAGAGAGAAAAAACTACTGAAAAGACTAGTAAGAACTAAAGCGGTGTACGATGACTTAAAAGCCCAAATTGTTTCTGATAGTACACTTAGTATTAAAAGAAAAAGAAAGCTCGAGCCTAGGAATAGATTACCTGCAAAAAATTCGAGCATGTTATTAAAATTAGCGAATATGAGAAATCAAAATGAAGCGTTCAGTTCAAATAATTTAAGTGAATGCTGTAGTTGTTGTAGTTGTTCTTCTAAAATTAACACCGATGATCAGCCACCAAAAAGATATAAGCGCACGCACCCTTATATTGGTGTGTACAGAACCGATCGCTCCAAGGCTGAGACAAATGTGTATGGGGAAAAAAAAGGAGTAAAATTTAAGACTAAGCATATACGATCTGATCCTTGTACTTGCACCTTTAAATTAAGTGGTTTGCTAAAGAAGTACTCTAAGACGAAATTTAAAAGACCCCGTACATCTTCGCCACTACCTGTACCATTCGAATTATCAATGACAGAAGAAAATATAAAGCCTAAACGAAGCTTATCGGCGACAGTGTACCAAAACATAAAACAACAGAAAGAAGTTGTGACAGACGCATTCTTAGAAGGTGTTAAAAAGTTAAGTGATTCCAAAACAAAAATACAAGAAAAATTAGAAATCAATGTGAAAAAATCTTTAGAAAAATTGCAGCAAACTTTAGAAAAGACAACCACTACTAAAAAATCTCATAATCAAAAAGATAATGTAAAAATCAACCCAGAAAAGAATATTCAATTAGTGTGTAAATGTCCTGAAAAAGACTTACTATCACAGATTAAAAAAGATTCTCTTATTAAATTTAAAGATGATTTAAGGAGGAAACATATAATGAAAGAATGGGAATGTAAACCCGATTGTATCGAACACACATGTAACCCAAAAGAATGCTTTGTAAAACTTGGGCAGAAAAAAATACGCAAACATAAGCCACAATTGCGTAGAAATATTGATATTCAAAATGGAATGAATAAGCGTACAGAAACGGTAGGTAAGGCAAAGAAAATTCGAAGTCAACGACTAGATAATTCTATAATCTTAAAGACTAGAACTAAAAAACAAAGGCAAGCAGACAAAAAAAATAAAAGAAATATCCACAATAATGAAGTCAGGGAAAGAAACTCAAGACAGGCTGTTCGTATTGGATCTTCTTTCTCTTTCAATATCGAATTTTATAAAAATATAAATGTACCAAATGAGAAAATTCCTGCACCACAATCAAGAGGGTCTCATTTGAGTAAACAATCTCTTCCAATAAAATATATTAAATATAAATCCAAAAAAAATTATAGTTCAAATAGCAAACGCCATAATCGCAGCTCACAGAGTGCAGTTAACATAAAAAGGGCAAAGAAAAAGAGGACTACTTTAAAGAGATGTTTCTGTACTTTATCATTCAAAGGCAATAAAAGTAGCATCTTTAAAAATAAGGTAATTGAAAACTGTAAAAGGAAAAATATATGCAATCTACCAGAATGCAAAGCACAAAGGCTAAAACATACTCAGACTGATGCATATAATGAATATGTCGGTGATAGGCTTTCAGAGTCTAAACATAAGAACGAAATTTATAGAAAAGTAAAAAAGCCGAAAAGGAGTCTACAAATTTTGCCAAGGGTATGTGATCCTGGTATTTGCGTACCTGATCAATGTGATCCATTTAATTGCATAAAACTTATGAATATGAGACACGCAGAAGTTAAGAAACGCTCAGTCAAATGTCTTTGTTCCGATAAAACTAAGTCGACTTCTAGTTTAACATCAAGGTTCACCCCTACAACAACAAATTATGTACAATCAGTTATAACATACACAAAAAGTCCTAAAAATGTTAAGAAACAAGTAGTAAAGCCAAAATATATTAAAAACCCTGTAAAAAAACCTAAAACTCCTCCAAAGCTAATTATTAATGATAAACGCCAAGCCATCCGTATTGGATCTTCTTTTAGCTTTAATATCGAATTCTATAAGAATAAGAACTTTTTCACTGAACAATCCACAACTCGTGAGATGTTATCGATGAAACCAATGCATAAAACAAAGGTTAAAAAAAAACAAAATATACAATACAAAATGATGCCAAAAAACCAAGAAATTTGTAGTGATCATCATATAATAAGAGCTGTGAAAAATCGTAAGAAAATTGGTCTTAAAAAATGTTTTTGCACTTTAAAATTACAAGGAAATAAGTTTTTAAAGAATAATAAACGAAAAATGAACTCTACGGCAACTGCGACGGCAGGAAATTCATACTTCGATATTCTAATGCTGAACAGAGGTACTAAGATGGACCAAAAGAGAATAAGGTTATTAGAGCCTTTTGAGTGTGAACCTTTTGTGTGCGTTCCGGGAGAGTGTGATCCATATTTATGTTTAGAAAGTATAAAAAAACGTCATGTACAACTGAAAGACGCCAGTGCGTTTACTAAACCACAATTGAAAGAAGAAGGTTCTACTACAATCCACTCGGAAATATCTTCTAAATTTATTCAAGTCCGACCTAAATTAAAATCGAAACATGAAAAGACTTTTGCAAAGGCAAAATTAGAAAAACATGGAAGACTAAAGTTTGATGAAAAAATTTGCAACGGTTTTGGAGACAAGCAATCAGTAAATATAGGTTCATCGTTTAGTTTTAATATTGAATTTCAAAAAAATAGATTACCTACAACGCTACCTACGTTACAATATCCCCCTAAAAGAAAAACTTTGAAAAATAAGAATACCAATAATAAAATATGGAATATTTCCACTCATGATACACAAATAGAAAAAATAAGACATCACAAATCTTCCATGATCCGCCCATTAATAAAGAGATGTTTCTGTACACTGAACTTACAGAAAAAAAACAAACAACATTTATTGAATAATTTTTTCCCTAATGCAATAAGGAATAATGTTTATACAGTTAATAGAATCTTCACTGACAAAACTTGTCATCATTATAGTTATAATAGAAATAATGATGATGCAATGCTTACAAACCATGTCTTTAAAAAAAACCATATCACATCAGTTAATAATCTTCACCCATATCAATCAAAGGAGTCATCAAGAGTTATAAAAAAAAATTATAAAAAGGGAACAACTAAATCATTGTGTATGTTTCAATCTACGGTCCGTATGTTAGAATCTATAGAAATTAATTCAAAACAGATCTGCTTAAATAAATCCAATCCTATCTGTAAAAATCTGGCTCTAATTCCGAGAAAGTCTTGTGTAACCTACATTCCCGAAAAGTGTTATGATGTTCATCATTGTGATAATGGTAAAGACGCAGAAGAAATTTCTTTATATTTGCCATTATCAACTCAAGTGCAAAAGAGTCATATGTCACAATATTATAAAAAATGTTTTTGTACAATGAATTTACATATAGAAAATAAGTATAATCATAATAATTTCTACAATACAACATTTAGAAAGAAAAATAATATAAAAAGTAGTACAATCAAAAAGTATCCCAGGAATTTTATTCATCCATACGAATGTGAACCAGAAATATGCGTACCAGGACAATGTGATCCGAATGAATGTATAAAGCTGATTATGAAAAGAGATAAAGGATACAAGTCTATAGAAAATAATACTGGTAAAATAGTTACTCAATCTGGTTCTAGTAATACTTATCCTTTTATAAGTAAATCAACAAAAACTAGGAAAGAATTACTCTTAATAAAGAATTTATCAGAAAATCGTAAGGAATTGCTTGACCCTAATAATAGTAGCGTCGTTCGTATTGGATCTAATTTTAGTTTTGACATAGGATTTTTTAAGAATGCAAAAATGTTAACAAATAATAATAATATTTACGAACGTACCTTGATGTCACCATACCCACCTTATAAGAAAACGGGAAAAAATAAAAATAATTTCTCAAAACCATTCAAAAATTTGGGAACAAAAATGAACGAACAGAATTATCGTAATATGCAATCACAGTCAATACTAACTAATGGGGCACGTAAGGGGTCTGCTACATTAAATAGATGTTTTTGCACATTAAAACTACATAAAAAAGGAAAGATGTACAGAAAATTTGCTTCAGAAGATGCGAAACCTACTCTTTTTTATGACCAAAACGCTTTTAAAATAGAAACTGCTAGTAAAAGTCAAAATACAAAAAAAATCAAAGTTCCATATCAGTTACAACCTTACGAATGCGAACCAAATATATGTGATCCAGATAACTGTGATCCATACCAATGTTTGGATATAATGACAAGGAATAAGAGATATAAGCACGTTAAAAATTTTGGTATCGATCCAGTAAATTTGCATAAAAACAAATCTGTATATAGCTTAACTACAAATAATAAATCCAAAGGTTCCCAATGTGTAAGCCCATATCGCGATACTCCAAAAACTCAACAGAAGTTAAGATTGGATGGTGTTGAGCCAAATATTATTCCATCAAAACAGGCTGTACGTATTGGGTCAAATTTTAGTTTTAATATAGAATTTTTTAAGGATTCTTCGCTTGACGATCGAATTTTTAATGATAATCGACATGTTAAGTATTTAAACAATGTGAAACAAGAATCCAGTTTAAAGCCAACTAGTTTCCAAGAAAAACATTTAGAGGGTTTAAAATTAAAAAAATTGAAACAGAAAAATTCTGAAGTTCAAAATATTGTTAAAAAGACTTCCTCGATGACATCTACTTTTGTAAAACGTTGCTTTTGCACCGCAAAGCTCCAGAGAAGTAATGATAAAAATATCGGATTAAATTATAAAAAACAACCAAATACTTCATTTCTTACAAAATGTTTATGTTTTCTTAAAGGATCCCAAGCTCCGCGCTTAAAACTAAAAAATGAGGGTATAAACAGTATTATTAAACGTTGCTTTTGCAGTATGCAATTTTATAATAAAGGCACAAAAAACCATAATTTTAAAACAAGAACAAAAAGCATAATGACTGAAAATAATACATTAACTACAGACCCATTACTGCCTTACGAATGTGAACCTGGTGTATGTATTCCCTATCAATGTGACCCACATAAATGTGATAAAATAATACAAGCTCAAAGAAAAGAAAAGCATATGTATAAGACGGGAAAACAAAGTAAACTTATTTTACTGCCATATGAATGTGAACCTTTAACTTGCATCCCAGGAGAATGCAACCCTATTGAGTGTTTAAAAAGAATAAAGAAAAGAGAATATCAAACTAAGAACCTTGGAACGGCTGCTCGTTATCATAAGTATACTACAAGTACAATGACTAAACCTAATACTAAATCAAAAAATAAAATTAACCAAATACAAATTAAAAATAATTTTGTTATGCCTAGCGCAACTGCAAAAGAAATTTTGGCTTCGAGCTTACCTAATAAGCAAGTTGTAAGAATAGGATCGAAATTTAGTTTTGATATACAATTTTACAAAACTACAAATATACCAGATGTAAAAGGCTATACGACAGACAAAAGTATTCGACAGATGAAAGATAAACCAAAAACAAATATGAAGATACAGAAACCTCAACAAACTTCTCTTCCTCCTGTATTTACTCAGATACACACTAAACATATGAAAAACGAAACAAAATCAGATCTAAAATCTTTTTATAAGAAATGTTTTTGCATCTTGAAATTTTACAAATTTAAAAAAAAACCTCGGCCCGTAATAAAAACTCTTAAGACTGTTTATTCAAATACCGCTAATAATATACTGAGCAAGCAGCAAAAACTACTACCTTATGAATGTGAACCTGGTGTTTGCATACCTGGATTGTGTGATCCATTTGAATGTAAAAAACTTATAAATAAACGTAATTTAAAAGAGTTTAACCAACAGACTGAAAATATATTACGTTCTAAACGAAGAGGAACTAAAACGACGAGAAAAAAATCGGTTAAATTACAAATATCGAAATCAATGAAACAAAAGGAAAAACAAAATGTTAGAAATTTTCAGAATCATAATATCAACAAAAATGTTTGTCGTATAGGGTCTGAATTTAGTTTTAACATAGAATTTTCTAAAAATCGTTATCAAAAACCCAACTTACACATTAAAAAGGTTTTGGACAATGAAAAATATGTTAATAAAAGCAATGGAACCTCAAATACTAATTTAATGCGCAATTATGCATCACAATCCAAAATGCAGCATGACAATCTTAATAACGTATCAATACAGTCTCCGTTAAAGAGGTGTTTTTGTACTTTAAGACTTCAAAAATTGCCAGAAAAATCATTTAAATATCGACACTATAAAAATAATTTAATGAAAATAAAACCATCACAAAGGTCCGTTATGTCAAATGTCACGCCTGCTAATTTAAATTCCCCTGACAAATATGATGAACGTAAAAGAAAATCTCGAGATGCTACTTCCCAGGTAGTAAGACAGCGTTCTGATAAAAGTAATGATAGGAAAACTATAAAATATAAAAAAAATATTCAAACTAATTTTATTGATAAGTTTTCAAAACAAGATAAATCAAATAAAAGATTAGTTGCAGCACATCAATTCAAAAAACATATTAATAAGCAAGCCTTAAAAATAGGTTCAAATGTCAGTTTTCATATAGATTTTCTTAAGCAAAGACTACCCAAAACGGAATTTATCAATGTTGATCACAACTATGGCATTTCAAAGCAAAAGAGGCACTCCTACAGTAAACCCCGTTATTCTAGTAGTCAAACTTCTCAAGTGAAAAGAATGCAGTCAAGGACAAAAGGTTTGCAAGTAAATAAAATTTTAAAACGATGTTTCTGTAGTTTAAAATTACAAGACATGAATTCAATGTCTATAAAGAAAAATATGCCTAAATTAGGAGTTCATCACTGTCCGCAAGTTCTTGAAGTTAGAAGAGTATCGATTCAGAGACAACCAAAGCAAATTGCACTACAAACAATAGCCCCTATCAGGACCGTTGCAACGCAATCGAAAAATAAAACAAAAAAGAAAAGAGTTAATAAACAATGTCACTGTTATTTTTGTCCACCTTGTGACGATAACAGTAATGAGATGACAACTATTCTTCCTTATACGCCTAAAAAGTTCAACAGATCTAATAGTAAAACGTTGCTTACTAGACAACAACTAGAAAGTTATAATGACATTAACAAAAAAGCTATAAACAACAGCTTAACCAGGAAAAAAAATCCTAGAGGGATCAATATTGTTAAGTATCCAAAGCATGATATAGATAAAAAAACTGCCGTATTGAACTTAAAACGATTTTTTTGTCAATGTGGACATTTATTAAGTCCCAAAAAATACGATTTTCATCCAATTGAGAACGTAACTGAAGATATTGATTTCTGTAATAATAGTACGCGACGCGCTAATAAATCTGAAGGACTAACAATTGAAGAGGTTTTAAAATCATGCCAAAACAAGCGTTGCCCTGTAAAAAAAGTAAAAAAAAATAAGCCTAATACAGCAAAGTCAAGAAAATATAAATCATATTCACAAACAGAATGCCCTTTTTTAATTGGAAAGCATGTTAAATATGACGATGATAATAAAAAATTAAGCTCATCATTAAGGACAAAAAAAAATACAAATAAAATTATGAAAAATTACAAAAGAAAACCAAATATTCATTGCACATGTAATTTATTTCGAGAACAGACTAAAGACGACATGACAAGTAAATCTTTGTGTTTATTTTGCCAAAATAAAATGCAAGAAGAGATTAACCGAAACAATTTATCTTCACCTAGACTGAATGTACGTTTTTTAGATCCTCTTGTAATATCACATACCGATTTTTTAGACAGAAAGAAAAGAAATAAGAAACATGTTAAATCAAATAACACTAAATCTCAAATACAGAAACGTTGCCGTTCTTGTGGTAGATTAATAAACACAGAGGAGATACGAAAAGGAGCGGGTGATTATTCTGAGACTAGAAGAAAACATTGTAAACGTAGTGAATCGTCTATTGATAAATTAAAACGCATTTTTAGAAGTAAAAATTGTCTCAAATCTTGTGAGAACCAAGACACGCATGAACCTGCATTCAAAATGCTGTTAAATTCTAGTAATTATAACATAATAAATAAAGATGACGTTATGGGTAATTTTGCAAGTCTCAGCGTAAATAGAAAACATAAAGAATCAAAAAGTAAAAAACACAGCGAGTCGTGTCGATGCTGTATATGTGTGTCTGGAAATAATAAACATATTTCATCAAAGCAAAAATATAATAAACTTCAACCATGTGTTTGTGGAAGCTTGATATGCGCGAAAAAGAATGAAAGTGTATTATCACCTCAAAGTAAAAAAAATCTTTGGAAACCTTGCGTATGTGCAAGTCCAATTTGCAATCGTGAATCTGCTATTATGAAAGGAATTTCAGCGGACCCAGATCAAATAACGTGTCTTTGCCAAAAAATGCAAGATGAAGAAATGAAAAAACACAAAGCAATAAAACAAAAACAGATATCGAAACAACTTAAGGATCGCCTTAAACAACAGCGTAAAGAAGACGAGATTCGAATATCCAAACGTAGAAAAATAGACAAGCAAAGAGAGAAACAAATTAATAAAACATCAAGCGATTTAGTTTTATGTGCTGAATCAATGATCGATATTGGTAAACTGGGTATTACGGCTTGTACGGACATATTACGTGGTGTTGTCAGAATTTCGTCCAATCCGAAACAGGCTATTCGTAATCTTAAAGATATGAAGCAAAATCCACAGCTAATTACGCGAAACCTAAAAAACGCTATAGGTGACAGCGGTGTAGCGGGTACCATTAGACGAGTACGTCTTAGATGTATGGCTATGAAAGGAATAAAAAGGCTTAAGCTTGCACTAGAAAGCTTTGCTGTAACCAGATTTCTATTGCACATAGCGGCCAAGGATCCTAAAAAGCGAATTGTGAAGCCGAAGAGGCAAGTGCGTCACCGTGAACGTCTCGATTATGGATGCAGCCTTTATATGGGCTCACTTAGAAAGAGGCCGTGTTTATGCATTTATGATAGATGCCCCTGGATTTATCCACACTTTTTGTCTTTAATTACTTTATATAAACAATTTAGAGATATAATGTTGTTTTTACTGGCTGTCGTTTTTTGGAGTCCGTGTATTTTATGCACAGAAATATGTAGAGCAATGACGTGTTGCATATTCTGCACAGGATAAATCATGTACAGTGTGAAATAAAGTGCTACCTGTTCTAATGTTTATTTAATCGAACGTTTTGATCGTAGTTTGAAAGGTATTATATATTTAGTTGTGTGTGTATATTTTTGTTTGTTAGTGATACATATCCACAACACACAAATATGATTTAATGAAAAAAAATTTAATGTGTGACAAATATGATTTAATGAAAATTTTGTTCACCAATAAATCGTAAAAAGATATTATATCTAAAATAATATATATATTTCGTACAAATGGTAATTATCATGCAATTGTTCATTGATCATAAAAATGCACCCTATGGTTCAATGACCGAAGCTACGAAATTTCGAGGGTGGATTATAGTAGAACATTTAGTAAAGTGACCCTCTGATATGAAAAGTGTGCATATGAGTAAAATATATATTCCAAAGGAAACAAAAATATATTTATTACAAAATAATATATAAATAAATAATTTTATAGTACCAAATAGGCCAATTAGGTGTTAAACTGATTATTTAATGTTTGAATGATTATAAAGTCTATCTAATAAGTAAATAATTGAATTTGTAAGTATTTTTAAAATCGTGAAATCTTTTACCCTAAAATTTTTTAAAGCGAATAAAAAATATGTAAAGAATATTTAATAATTATGATAATTTTGTTAATTGATAAATAAATCTATATTAAAATTTATCGTGATATTACGAGAATGGACTAAAATAAATTCATAAGCAATTATTGGGTACATAATATAGTAGCATTAATTATTTAGCATGACCAAGAAAAAAGTTGGCTATCCAAAAATCAAGTCGGAACGAGACACAGTAAGTTGAAAGTGCGAAAACAAAAGAGAGGTATATCGACCAAACCCTCAAAAGTGAGAGGGAGCCGCCACCCTCTTTATGACTCAGAGGGGAGGACCCTTGCACGTACTACCCTTAGTACACCGTACCATACCGCATGCATTCACTATTGATCTGGGCTTTTTGGACCCATCTAATTTTGTTTTTGACCTATCAGTCCTCTTTTAGGGTTGTTCAGGAATACATTGAATAGTTTTAAAATTCAATCGATTTTTTTATTTGAAATAGATTTGCTTTATTTATGTATTTATTTATAAAATGTGTGATTTGCCATTTCTAATATTTATATATTTTATCATTAAATATAAGACAAAAAACAATTTATTATAAACAAGAACCCTCTCAAACACATCGTAATGTAAGAATTTAAGAAATAAATTTACTGTATAACATTTTTTTAAATGTTTAAAAATAAAACAACATCTTACTGTAAATTTATATTCAAATATTACTATTATGAAATCACAATTAAGTATACGGTTAGTGGACATGAGAAATTCCATACACGTGGCGTCGGATAGCACAACAAATTCACAGATTTGTATAAATTTGCATGTTGCCAGTACCCACTATATAGTAACAGTGTACGCTTTAAAATCTGGGTTTACACTAGTCTACGTTAATATTAACTCTACCATTCCATACTAACTATTGAAAATTATAGAACATAAACTGGAGTACTGAATGTCACAATAATTTCAGAAGAATGTCAAAATTCATCGATGTTTACGAAAATTGTTCAGAAAATTTGAAAAAATAAAGTATGTGTTTGAGAATAATATTTTATATATTAATATTAATTATTTTTTATTTAAAAATCACATAAAAATATATTTAAGACATGTACAGGTATTCTTACATTATAATCAGTGCATAAAAACGGCATCTCAAGATCGATCTCAGAGCTGAGAGCGGTTTATAAATACGGGCCAATCTCAAGTAAAACATCAAGTCACTTGTTCTCTTCAACTTCAAGAAGGTTACATTTATTATAAATAAATGTAACCTTCTTTAGCATTATAACTTCAACTTCTTATAAAATCAAATAATCTACAGCAACAATAACAATTTTGGTTTAATTGTAAAATTATACTAAATTATCTTTCAAGTATCTTCATTTTTATGTTGAGCTTATACCCTATAAAGTTAACGAAAGTTAGCGTGATTCACCTAAATGACTGAATGACAACACTTTGTTAGTACTGGGGGACTCTGAATTGGTATTCGTTTTACCATAACACTTAAGAATATTTGATTATTTTTAATTCACGCACCTCTTCCACTTTAAAAAACGCATAAGAGTGAACTTAAATCTAGCTTTTCTCTACATACCATTTATTTAGAGACTAATTTTACGCAATTAAGTAAATCTGAAAGTAATAATTATTACAACCATGTTATTTCGACAAAACAAATGTAATTACAATGACACATCTCATTGCGAAAAACTCTTTTGCAATATTTTATTGACAAAATTCAATTATCCTCGAATTCGAGGATAATATGTCACTGTAAAATATTAAAAATGTTATATAATTATATATAACATTTTTAATATTTTACAGTGACAACACTGAAAACGGTTGCGGTCGAGATGCCATGTACCGACATGCGCGCCATGAATGGCGTTAAGAATTTATACCTACGGCTTATAACTCAATTAATATGGCCGTGTCCGTTCACAGTGGAATTCTGTTATAATTTGTGAAATATTTTGCTTTCAATAATTTTAGTTATTTATATAAATTATGTATTTATATGATTGTACCCGATTTTGTAATTAATGTGATTAGTTATTTTTTTACTTATATTTTAGAGGAGCAGGGAGAGGACTTCTGTTTTTATGCTGGTGATTTTTATTCAAATGTCATTTGATTAACATTTAGAAAATAATATTATTTGATTTTGCTAATTTAATTATATACTCTATTCCTCTGTTCAGTGGCATAGTTGAGACATCTACAATAGTTTGGTGGTCGAATTTGACTTGAAAATATATATTATTTAATTTTCGTGCTCTGGTTAAAGAAAACTCGGCGTTGTGTTCCATTCAACACGCAATGTCTCCGTTAAAGGTGTAAAAATCTATCTTTTAAACTAGGCAAGTAACATTAAGATAATATAATATGTTTAGAAATCATAAGACATTATGAAACAAAATTCTTCTCAAAAAAAAACAAAAATTCCAAATCACGTAACACAAGAATTTTAACATTGTCTTTGTTCCTTGTTTCCTAAGAAGTTTTCACCATTTTTCATTTTAACTGTAACTGGATTTATTAAAAATCTGTGTGCTCCTTCTTAATTCTGCTCCAGTTACAATTCTCCTATCGTGTAATATTATCTCATTTTTACCGTACATTCTCCATCCTCCACTCTCAATTCAACGTGAAGTAAAGTGATAAGTGCCACCATTATTAAAGAACAGAAGAATACTTGTCACTAAAGTCTATTACATTCTCCATGTCCATCATAGATAATATAAACATGAATTGTTTTGTGTAGCAATAACGTCGCACGTCAGATGACACTCATCTACCACGTCCTCGGTCCTCCCCATCACTTTGCTTTATTTGAAACTGTCATTTGAATAATTTCTGCCGGGACTTTTAATGGACGCGTCTCAATTCTTATTATAATATAGTCTGGGAGGTTGATTAGTGACACTTCCACGCGTTGCCAGTAAATGGGTTTGAGGCGATAAAAAATTTAATCAAACTTGAAATCTCACAAGAGATTTGGTACTTCATTGTGTACTTATTTTGGAGTAATAGTTGAGTGGCTTTAGTAATTTTGTTGGCTTTAACTTGGTAATGTTTTCAGAATATTTTGAGTGGGTTTTTGAATTATGAGTAGCAAATTAATTCTAAACAATATTAAAGAGTAATAATGTTAAAGAAGAAAGAAAAAGCTTTGAAAATTTACTATTATAAACAATAATAATTAACTAAATGAAGACTACAATAATAACTAATAGCTAACATTTATTCTTATAGTTCCCATTTAACAAAATAATAATAAATATAGTTATACCTATATATATTTAGTAAATAGATTAACTACAAAATTTAATATATTGAATTAACAAAAAAAAATTGGTTCTTCAATTTCAACCGGATCCCATAATCTGAACCAAACCTAAACTGACACCAAACTATCCTTGAAGTGTGTATCGTTTCCAATAAAAAGAATAATCGAAATCGGTTGACGTGATACTGTTATTCGTCCATTTGTCGCGCATATAACTAATACAAATCTAAGACTTATGTGATTTTAGGATATTATTCTTAAAAAATGGACCAAATTAAGAATTACCCGCTTTCAAAATCAAATTTCAAAAGCTAGGAAGCACCAGCTTTCAAATAAAAAAAAAAAGAATCATCAAAATCGGTTCATCCAGTCAAAAGTTCTGAGGTAACAAACATAAAAAAAAACTCAATCGAATTAATAATTTACTTACAGAAGTCGGTTAAACAAAACCGTTTTCATTTATATAATTCTTAAAGGCTTGAGATAAGAATTATAAACCAACATTTATATGCGGGCTGTAAGGTTCCAGATTTAATATTACCCAAAACGGCGTTGATACGATAACTTCACTAAGTAGATGTGTAACTTAAGAAATTTACTTAGTTTCTACAAATTGGAGCTTTACGATGGAAGTGGTGGATTATAAATATTATTCAGGTTTTATGTTACGCGTAATGGAGCAGTGGCAGAACGTTTGACTGTGAATAGGTTACGGTTTCGATTTCCACTCAGGGTAATTATTGTCTTTGTTTCGCTCTGGTCACAACAACATCTCGAAAACTTCTTGGCGATAAATAGCCAATAGAATTTCCAAACACTATTTATTCGTTCTCTTCCGTATGCGGAATGCAGCATAATGTTATGAAAGAACTATATTAAAATTGGACTATAATTCTTGAAGAATAGACTACCATTAAGTAAAACGAGCCCCTAACGAGTCGAGCTTTTAAGCAGTTTGTTTTATGCCAACCAAAAACTTTCCTCCCCAAAAGAAACATAACACTGAAGCTTTCCCGCCAAAACACAGCCAACATGGCGGAGCGCGTCTTTTTACGACTTCCATGAAAATTATGGCCTTGTACGTACGTACGTTAACTTTTATACTTCATGTAGATCCACATACGGTGTTAAAGTTTTATTACTATAGACAAAAATTTGCATTGCATTTTTTTTTAATTTTCCCTTGTGCTTAATAAATTGATTGACATATAAAAATGTTCTTCCTGGTGTAAAACCCACGTAGCTCATAAATTGAGAGTGAGTAAAAGTGCCGGTTCCATTCCTGCTAAGTTAAAATAATTAGCCATTTCCAATATTTTATTTGTAAACTTGAGAATAAGCTTATTTATTTGAATCAAAACTTTCACATTATCTTAAATCACTTAAGTAGTGAAATTCTTTCCCTTGCCAAAAACCACTTTTATATTTGTTATCTACATCGAGTCGTTAATAACACCTGCCTTCATATTTCACTCATTTCCTCGCTTAAAATGTTAATCGGGAAATACGTGACCATTAGTCGGTGAAAGTACTTTACTCGACTAATGTTGTTTACAGACTATATCGATTCGCTTATTTAATTTTAGGGTAATTTATGCCAAATCTAATATTCAGACTTGGATATATTTTCTGAACTTAACTTAACAATTTAGTTCTTTAAGAACGTTTAGATAAGATTTTTAACTTTATATGGGGAACGGAGTGTCTTAACATTAGTTTTCTTCTACCTACTGCTGCGTGCGGAATACAGCGTTAAGCTTTTTATTTTGGTGGAATGAAGCGATTGCGCTTGACAATCAGCATTGAATAGATATGATAATGCTATAGAAAACCACACCTCCAAAACCTTCACTCACCCTTACAAAATATTATATATATTTCTTTAGAAAATATGTATTTTCAGTTGACCTTTAGATGGCAACCACATTGAACTTACACTTTGGGATCGTTTACCGACACGCTACAAACATCGATTTTGTGATTCATTCGCGGTGTACTTGTGCCAACATTCTCGATTCCCACAAATTGGATTGAGTTGTTTTTCTTTTATATTTTTCTTTATGCTGTTGCACTTTTTATTAGTGTTGGGGAGGAATTAACGCTTCAGTATGGTTTTAACTACTTTGCTTTTGAGAATTTTAATTATTCCCAAGATTAGAGATAGAGGCCGGTCGTGGCGTAGGGGCACTAAGTGTGACTGTAAGCGCGACTAGTTGTGGGTTCGATCCCCGCTCAAAGAAATTCAATATTTATTTTAATTTATATTTCAATTTCTTCGCTCTGGTGTCGAGAATTTAGCGTAAAGTGGGAAACGTAGTGCTTTAACACTAGGTTCTCTCTGCCTACCCTGCTCTGTGCGGGATACAGCGTGAAGCTGATTTGATTTGAATTAATTGGCTAAGTATATTTAATTTTTTTTTACTTAAAACAGGATTCCTCCCGTCAGAGGCTAGATTGGGCTAACACGTTTTGGCGAACAATTGCCTTTGTTGGCTACAAACGCAATTGTTCGAATGAAAATAAAATGGGATCGGATTTCAAGTATCAGAAAACTTTGATTATTGTTCTAATATTTATTTGACTTAATACTACGCTTGTTTTAGGTGTCATTCGAGACAAAATGAAAGTAACAAGCTAAATTAAAACTCTTCACACCATGTGAAACCACACAATGTTATTAATTTGTTTTACTATAGCATTAATGCATAAGTATACTTGACACTTTTTAGCGTAGTTATGTCGTGTAAATTAGATGGTTTTACCGGTTCAAATTCCACACGTTTAGGTAAGTTTACTATTAGTTAAAATATTAAATGTTTAAACTCTTTCGACAGAGCTAAACATGTACAGAACGGAGTAAATGACCACTAACTTTTTTGTACTTACTTCCTAAATTCAGGCGGGGTGGTTTTATTGATTTGTCGAATACTTGAAACGCTATTTCCCAAAGAAACATATTCGTTAAAAAACCAATGAATTTATTTAATCCCGAAAATCAAATAAATTATTCATAGTTGATTTCTATACACGCTTAACATCACCTCTAACTAACATCAAAAGCTATAAGCAAAATAGGTTAAAAACACAAAATTTGTATGCCAAACAACTTTAGCTATTCCGAAAACTTCAGTGAAAAGTTATGAAATGAAATAGCTTTGAAATTTCTGCACGTTTATGAAAATCATGTTAGAATATTGGTAAAAAAACATATGGTGGTATATAATGCTTTACCATGGAATTGTAAATGGTGGGGGCAAAAAAATGGTGTGTGACAGCCCACCATGACCCTCACCAGATCGCTTTGACGTTGACAGCATGACTAAAGATCCCGTTGAACTTGCACGTGCCAGTAATTGTTTGTGAAAAACTACTCAAATATGAGCTAACGAGGACGGAGCGCGACGTATCTTATGTAAGAAGGGTGCTTATTAGGTATTACATAAAGAATAATGACCTACCAACCCTAGATGAACTAGTGCCATAATTTATACCATTTTTATGTATGTGCATCACGGTTGCAAGCTTATTTTCTGGTTTGAGACTAAATTGTGCGTTGAATTAACAAGCATGTATCTGCAAAAGTAGAAGCAAAACACACAAACGAATCGAAAGTGTAGTAGTACCCATTATTTGTATTTAAGATTTAAATTCCAATTGCTGCATTGGATTACTTTCAGTTCTTCGCTTTGATGACAAGACAAAACGCAGCATTGAGTTTCGCCACTCAAGGCGCAATATATTGAAAATCGTACAATAAGTGTAGAACGGAGTGATTTAACACTTGGTTCTCCCTACCTATTCTGTTATATGTGGGATTATTGACATTTCACCTAAACCTACATCCCATATTTATACAAATACAAACTCTCGAGATTGTACCACAAAGTTTTTGTGTTCCTTTGATTGATCATCTCAGCTCGATAATCTCGCGAACAAAACGAAAAGCAATCGCAACAGATTAAAGTTGGATTGTGGTTGACGAGCAATCGTTTTATTTGTAGAACGTGAGATACGACTTCTTCATCAAACATTTGTGTAGATAAAGTATTTCTTATACAATATCTTGATTATTAGAAAATAAATATTATAAATATATATGTTACTGATATGAACACATAGGTCGGTCCAAATGCGATAGTTGTCCGTTAGCATTTAATTTAGAGAACGTTATGCTTATTAAATATTTACAATATAAACGAGTAGAAGCCATCGTGGGATAAGTTCGATCTCCTCTTTTGGCAATGAAATATTTTCATATTTCTGCTTTGCTTTGTTTTGTTCATCAAAGCCACGCTCAAAATTGAAAATGGAGAACAGAGCGTTTTAACATTAAAATCTCTTTACTTACCTTATTATATGCGGGAGAAAATTTACAACTATATAAATATACCCTACTATACGCTGAAGTTGGAAAAAACTATTTCTTAATTGGGTTTTGCTACCACTCAATGAAAATCATTATAGGTTTCCCACATAAAATATAAAAATATGATCAATTTTTTCCTGTAAGTTCTAACATAAAACTATTAGATTGGTGCACGGTATCGTACTAAGAATATAAAATTCATACATTTTTAAATATTAACTTTTGCTCTAGAATAGTCTTTGGCCAAATATATTCGTATAAAGATATTTTTTTAAATATTATAAAGTATATGCCTACATCGGAATTCATGTAGTATAGAAATGATACAAAATTTTGTATGAGCGCCCAAATAAAGCTCGCAATAAAAATATAATGGCCGGCATTAATTTGCTATATCGTTATTTCTCACGTAACGGAGAGTGGGGAAAGCAAAATAGACGTAATTAATGCGTGACCCTCGTCCATATTGCTCTATGAT
>DWAN01000178.1:0-28951 GCA_018230445.1 Heliconius hewitsoni | reverse complement strand
ACATTTTTATAATAAATTATTGCGAATATTAAAACTTATAAATATAAAATCATTAGAGTAAATATTAAAATAACTTATGTTAAGCTTTATTTGAACTGAACTGTCACTGTTCTGTATTTTATACTACTGAAGTCAAGTCAAGTCGTATAAAGTTAAAATTACAATAAATTTTAATTAAAAACGAGAAAGAAAGAGAAAACTAAATATAATTATATAATAAACAAAATAAGTATGTAACAGATCCTAAAAAACATAACCAATTTTTTAAACCAGGTCAGAACTTAAAAATGTATTGAAAAGTTTTTAGAAATTAATATGAAAGGAATGACACGACGAAAGGAAGGATACGATTAATATGAAAGGAATATACATATAATGACAATATATAGTTATATATACATATAAAAGTTGTGATATTATTTTATTTTTGGCATTTGTAATCCGATACGGCTGGTGTCAAGAGTCACGTGGCCAGCGTTCACTCAGCGTACCCGCGCAAACAAGCCTATATCTAATGAAATAGAGACCTGACATCTGTCACGCTCCAGTAAAAGCTACAATAAATTTTGATATTTATACATGACTAGATACTATCACTGCTAAAACTGATTAAGTAAAATTCTTTTTTCTTAAACCATATTACTTATACATATACTGAAATGTTAATTTTTTTCAGCATTATAGCATAAAAAAAGCCGGAGGGTTCCAGGGAGGGTTCCAAGGAGGGAGGCACAATAATTCGAGGTGCTTGTGCTTTTTCTGAAATCAAAGCTTAGCTTAGCCAAGGCCTTTTCATCTGATACCTCACTTGAAGTAGCGGCTTTAATACCATATTTTGCTTCTCTTTTAAGGTTTATTTTTGAGGATTTAATAACAAATGTATAGTTTTCAGAATTTTTTCCTGAACTAATACTATCTGTATGCTAACTGCAAAATTTTATAGTTCTAGATCAACCGGAAGAAAACTAATTTTTAGTTTATAATGTCCAAATATGTATTTTTTTGCAATATAAATGCCCATATCTTTTTTATGAGTCAAAGTAGACTAACGATTTTTTCAGGTAATTAAGGGATTGTGGATCTGAGTATATGTTTTCAATTTCAACTCGATATCTCCAAGCGTTCTTGAGATAAAGGTCCTTGACAGACAGACAAACCGACGGACAATATAGTGATCTCATAAGGGTTCCTTTTTTCCTTAAAAGGTAAGGAACCATAAAAATAAAAAAAAACTTTATAGGTATATATATATATATATATATATTTTCAATTGTTGTTACAATTTTTTTTATATTTTAAATTTCTATCTGTACCTTTAATAAATTATCTTTTATAATATATGGATTACCCTCTAAAGAATATGTTGGAACATAACGGCGCTGTGGGTCGACGAACAAACAAAAGTGCTCTCTGGGTAACTGACCGTGGACAATAAACAGTCCGAATGTTTGTCTGGGACGGCCTTGCAAATGTATAAAAGAAAATATTGTAGTTCGTTACACAATTCTCCCTGATATTTTCTACAAACTTCTTTTGTTGGTTCACTATACAAGATAAGGCTTCAACGCATTTGGTTAAGCTATTTATTATTTATCTATTTTAAATATCATCATATAGAGATCTACATGTAAAACAGAATTCTGGTATGAATTATAGAAGTGGTAATTTATTTTATCTGCTCATACAAATACTAAGTTTTTGTGATTATAAGCTAAGCATTCTAATTTGCCAATAACTGGCAAAGTCCAATTACATATATCTAGTCTCTGCATCGCCATGGATTTTTTTCATCAATTATGAGTATGTTGAGCAGTTGTCATTTCTTCCATGACAGAAATAAATGTCAAACAACAATGTCAGGCCAAAGGAAAGTGACCAGGCTAATGGAAAAGTATAACTAATATTAAAGAAAACATAAAACGCGGCTGCCAATCGTCACAGGACAAAATGGCGGCAATTTAAATTCTTTTTTATTTCCTAGACATCATATATTACTTTTAAATGTAAAAATAGCAATTGAATGACATTTTTTTTAAATAAATATGAAAACAATTTTACTCACCTGGCTGACGCAGATGTGTGTGAGCGTCTAAAGACGACTTTGACATCGCTGATAACGAATTGCTGCCATATCCTGTAAAAAGAGTCAATAATAAAATATGTTTCACAAAATATATAAAAGAAAAAACTTTTAAAATAAATCATAATCATAGACCTTAAATATTATGATTAGTGGTACCTAGTAGAAGATTTATAGAATTCGTAGTAGATTCGATTTTATAGAAAACCGGAAATATTGTGTTGTGTTTAAAAGAAATAGAAATTTCAGATTCATATATCATATATGGGCATTAACTTGATTGACATATTTTTCATTATTTAGAAAACTTAAAAAACGGAAATGATTTTAATTTTCCATTGATAATTATTGTATTACAATGTATATTAAATCACACGAATAATACGTACTAACATGTGTTTAAAAATATTTCTTATTATATTATATTTTAAATGTTAAAGTAGATACCAAATACTCGATTCTAGTATACTTCTATTCAGTTGTTATTTTATTTTTCTTTTAATGGAACGATTTTTATAATTCACACGTTACCATATCGAATATATAGATTTTAAAATTACAGAATATTTTCAAATGTTAAACTTCACCCAAAAAAAAAGCATACCGCAATAGCGTTGAGTTTTTGTATAGCAATTGAATCACAGAGCAAATTGTTAAATAATTAACGGGACCACCTCATCAGCGGGCCCCGGGCGATCGAATCTGTGTTGATAATATTGCCTATTTGTGCCACGGGGGACAACGCCGTAAGCAGAAACCGATACCAACATAACAAAATAAGCCTTACTTCGCTATATTTAAGTGTTAGTTTCGTGACTAAAAGATTTACAGATCAAGGATTGTAGTCTCTTTGAAGCTCTCAATAGGATTTCACGCGTTGTTAGTGTTAGAGCAACATTGCGGAAAGTTCTTTTGATTTCTTCGGGTATATTTTTGATTCCATGTTCTACGCCTCTTTGATTTTCGGGGCTCTGGATGTGACGTCATCAAGCAATGTTTTGTTACCACCTTCTCAGATAAAATAGTTTGGATTGAAATAATATATAAAAATGTATAGTAGGTAAAACACTATTGTAGTTTTTATGTTTTAGTTAGTAAGGAGACTGAAATGACTAAATACATTCATCTTAAATCAGTTTCACGCTATATTCCGGCCACAGCAGGGTAGGCAGAGGGAACCTAGTGTTAAGACACTCCGTTTCCCACTTACTGCCGAAGTTTGGAGACATTGTGTGTTGAGTGGCGGAGCTCTATGCCGTGCTTTGCCAGGGTGCGACACCAGATCAAAGAACTCTATGCTGTGCTTTGCCAGGGTGTGACACCAGATCGAAGAAATGGAAGCATAAATGCAAATAAATATTTTGTTTCCTCGAGTGGGGATCAAACCCACAACCTGCCCATGAGTGCCTGCCAACAAAACGTCATTCGACTTGAACAAAAACATGTAAATCAAATATTAACCTATAGATTTTAAAATAAATTTCTTAATATACAAAATTATTATTATCTGGTTTTGATTTTATTTTCATATTTTCCAAAATATTTTGTTGTTTTTCATCATATGAACAGCCAAATAGCAGCACTATCCCTGTTGTTTACTCCCGTCACTATCGCCGTCGGGATCAATCATTCGTAACCCGACTCTTACTTCAAATATAACTATAATACAAATACATATTATATCTATAGAAAAATATTTCTGAGCCAATGTAATATAACATTATAAATAATTTCAATGACATTAACAAAATAAACAAATAAAACTTGAGTTTAATATTTATTTAACTCAATTTTTAACTGTTTATAACCTGTCAAACGACTCACATTGAACAGCGGCAAGGGATTTTATTAATTTAACTGTATATTGAAAAACAAAACAATATTGTTTACTATAGAAGATAAAAAGATGATAAATCTTGTAAAACACTTAAAATCATTCAGGTGAAGTGACCAGCACCTACAGTAGATGATTAATTCTCATAAAACATTTAATAATCTTTTAACGACTCGGTTATCTAAGCCTCAAATTAACCTAAAGCGTCCCACTCAATTCCATTATTTAAGATCAAAGGTCTATAACAACTATTTGGTGAAGGCGACAAACCCGCCGCCCCGCGGCCGCTGTACTACAAAGGGAAAATATTAAATCTCAGTTACTTAACGAGCATACTATTATGGTGAAGTAATTTCAATATAAAAATGATAGGTTTTTATAGTATTCCTTCCTACCTATCCAATAAAAAAATATTTCAAATGATTATTATATTGAGACCGTCCTGGCGTTGGGCTCTAAGCGTTTGACTGTAACGTGACGGTTGTTAGTTCGATCCCCACTTGGCGGGATGAATTATTATGTATGAATATTTTAATTTTTTTCGCTCTGGTGCCAAGGCGAATCGCGCGCGCGGCGTTGAATTTATCCACTCAACACGCAATGCCTCGAAAATTCGGCGAAAATGGAGAACGGAGTGTCTCAACACTAGGTTACCTCTGCTTATATGCGAAATAAAGCGTGAAGCTAAAAAAATACTAAGTCCCCATAGAGCATAAGCTAAAAAAATTGAATTCCAAAGTGTCAATAACATCCTGATTTTCATTTTAAATTACAATCAGCCGTCTAATATTATACACTTAAAATACGTATAGCACTCTGTTCGCTCCACGGCACGCAAAACAATGGGGCGCTTATGGTTTCCCTCGCCTAAAGCGACTTTTCCTCTCTACTCTGTCCCTCTCCCACTCACGGGAATACACGTGAAGAGGATGGGGAGCGGCGGGCAAATGCCATTCTCAGTTAATTTTCGAAGCCGCCTCTAGCTTCGTCTCCTTTCAGCGCACCCCGCTTTAAAATATCGAATTTTTTTAACTCTTGCAAATCTCTTATTCACATGGCGGAACATTTTTTTTATTATTTTTCTTTATTATATTTATCTTTGTTGTGTGGAGTAATGGTTCAAATATATAAAAGAATATATATACATTTTTTTCATTGTGTGATGGTTAAACCTACCTCCCGCAGACATTTATTACATAAAACACAGTGATTTTAACTTAATACATTTATCATATACTATAAGTATGTCATATTAGAATCTTATTTTTTTAGTAGGTTATTTATGGAACTATTTCATTAATTTAGTTTGAGGCCAGTTGGGGCGCATGGGCACAAGCAGGTGATTGCAAACGCTACTAGTTGTGGGTTGGATCCCAACTCGAAGAAAGGAAATATTTATTCAAATTTATATTTTCATTTCTTCGCTATGGAGGCAAAACCGTTCAAAACGCAATTCTACCAGAATTCGGCGTAAAATGGAAAACAGATTATCCTAACACTAGATTCCCTCTGCCTACCCCGGTGAGTGCGTGATACAGCGTGAAGAACTATTAACAGAAAAAGATATTATTGCAAACCTAAACCCGACTGACTAAAAACAACTAAAATTAAACTGCAATTCTCCCATTATTACGTAAATGGGTGTTATTAATTAACATGCCATAGTAAATTATTGAGGGCGTAACCTCACAAATCTCGCTTAAGGAATATTATTAGTTTAAATAAAGTCGTTGGTGCTTTATTTATAATTCATTTCGAAATAGTCCCGGGGAGGCGATTTCGTAGGTCACTAGAGGGGTTATTAAAATGGTGTTCGATATCCGATAAATAATATCCGTATTCGTCTTTAAACTTTACTAATTAACTCCAAGTTAAGTGTAATTTAATCTGTATTATTTGTTAAATTGTGTGTCTCTGTACTTTAATTAGTTGATTAGGATTAATTTCTTCTCCATTATTTATTATTTTTCTACAGTTTATTTATTTATGATATTTTATAAATAATTAAAAGTCAATATTAAATAAGACGCCTCTGTATTAACACCAATACCAAAAACAACGTAACCCGTTTTTTCTATCAACTAAAAATAATTATCAGCAATAATATTAAATACGATATCGAGCGTTTTAGTAATAGTGGCTACTGTAACAGCTCCCTGGGGTGAGGCTAAATCGTTTGTTACTATTGTCCGAGGGCATTAAGTCGTCACGGCCCGACGCGACGACGCGACGCGCATCTACAGTACATACAATAACCGCTATGCCATCGTGTTTGTTCGTCTGTCGCCACCTAGTATAATATTTCTAGGCAATGACAGCTTCGGTTGTATATTAATGACAGTTTCGGTTAGGAATTCGGTTATTTACCTGGTTCAAACGAGTGAGTGATTCTGATAGGTAAGTTTGGATTTTGTATTTTTTTTTATTTAATATGTATTCAAATTCTAAATAGAACAACTGGAAAATTTCAAAAAACCAATACTACTATTATTAATTTTGAAATACAACTTAAGATAACTATAAAATCGAAACGAAATTAGTATAAAAATAACAATTAAACCTCTCAAGCGAAGTCAAGATCGGATCCGAACACCCGTCATGTGGACCGCGCCAGCGAACCGTGCACAGATAGTGCCTCCCTCTCAACGTATAAATGATAATCATCATATTGCATCACTTACTGAAATATTGTAAATGTCAATCAAAGAATTAAGTTTGCATTGTAGTACGTGGAACGGCGCGTGTCGGTCGCGCGCGCGTGCGACGCTCGAACGCAACGTTTTAGCGCCCCTCTGTTTTGATTTCGAGGCGTAAAAAATGTATGGTAACGTAATAACTGTGCATATGAGCACGCGATCGGCTATTTTTTTTTTGGTCGGTGAACACTTAATATGTCTAAATCAAATCAGCTTCACGCTGTATCTCGCAGCAGGGTATGCAGAGGGAACCTAGTGTTAAGACACTCCAATTTCCGCCGAATTTTGGAGGCATTGCGTGTTGAGTGGTGGAACTCAACGACGCGCTTTGCCTTGACATCAAAGCGAAGATATGGAAATATAAATTTAAATAAATATTTAATTTCCTCGAGTGGGGATCGAACCCACAACCGTCGCGTTACAGTCACACCCATGTGCTCCTGGGTCACAACGGTATAACATGTTACGTATTAACTGTTGAAATAAGCTTGTATATTGTAATGTACATGGAAATTGCGTATTAGGTTAATATGCTTTACTCGGTGTAGGAATTCGACCGATATGACGTGGTTTAGATATTTTTTTTATTGTAACTAAAAATATGTAATAAGTTGTTTCTATATAAATTTTAATTTTGTAGTTTAAGTTATTATTCACTTATTTCTTCACTTACCTACTACAGTCAATAATCAGGAAATATCGAATATTGTTTGAATTATAAAAGGCAGAAATATTGTTTCTTTATAGGTAACACAGTCAAAGAATAAATATAATAAAATTCATCACCTTACTCATTACATACATTTACAGAACGGTGCAAGTTTGACTAACATTTACCCTTATAGAAGCACTTTGTTGCGTTCCTCGTGTGCCTCGTATCAAATATACATATATATATATATATATATATATATATGCAAGCACAGAAAGAAACGAGTAATATTAAATTCACTGCGTAACCCAAAACCTACAGGGTACTTCCCGTGGACAAAAAAAAACAAAATTCGAAAAATAATACGAATTCCACATAAATAATTACAAACATATATTTGTACTTAATTTCATACAATGCGTGTTAATGAGTAACTTTTATAAGTTGTTGCCCTTACTTCCCGTTGGCAATTGGTACGGAAGCCTTGATGGGCCCGACTCGCACTTGACCGTTGTTTTTTGCTACTAGTCTCATTAAAGAGATGCTTTTATTAGAAATGTCCGCTCAAAAGAATTATGTTTTGTGTGATATTAAAATTTAATTTCGTGATTTATTGAATTGAATTGAAACTAAGAATGGAATCTTATCAGCCAAATTGATTAAAGTTGTCTTATCTGCGTCAAGGTGGGTGTTCTCTTGGTCTTATATAACAAACTATGGTATAAGATTTTATCACTAAACTTACTAAGTATCTACCTATACTATCACATATAATAAAAAAGTTAAAATATTATTAATATATTTACCAAATATTGAATATAAATATTGAATATTTGATTCTAAGTGTCTTACGGTACCGTAGTGTCTAATGCCCTATTGGATTTGGATTTCAATTACACGAAAAAGCTCTGGTACTATTCATTTTTAGCAAAAAAACCGACTTCAAACAATAAACAAAAAAAATATTTTACTTAACATAAAGTAAAACGTACGTTGATTTTGTTAAACAAATATAATTAAAGAAAGATTTTATAATTTTCAAGTCGGTGTCAAGCTAATGCTACAATAACCTTATGTGGTAGTGTCACATAAACTTCATATCAAATAATTAAGCTTGTTTGCTTTGCTTGCCACTGGCACCCAGTCAAAATTTCAGAGGTATGTAACAAAACAAAAAAAATGCAATCGAATTTATAACCTATTTATGATCGATAATTTCCTTAGAGAAGGCGGTTAAGAACAGATGAGAAAGACATCCGTCTTAAGATTTAGAATTAGGTTACTTATGTGTGTCTGGTTTTTCTGTGTCTAATTATACTCGCACATACTAATCTCCGGGGCAATTGCTTATATTTAAGTATAAGAAATTAGGAAATAGTTAATCAGGAAATGATTTCAATTGCATTTTTAAACCACAAGATTAAGAGCCATATATCACGTCTTAAATGAAGTTCCAAGCAACCACTTAATCTATAAAAAAAGATACATATCCCCTTAGAAAAAGTTGATCGTCGTTTTAGAATTTTTTTGTTGACATGTAAAAATCAAAGATCTTGAGCATCTGTTTTGGATCTCTGAGAGACTAACGATCTCTATAAAAATTAATGTAATTCATTTAAAAGCTCAGGACCAATCCAATGTCAGAAGCTCTTCTAGCTCGGCCTCCCGAAACACGGTGACGCCGCTGTAGAGGCCAGTAGGGCCAACAGCATATTGCTCATTTGAAAAAGAAAAAAGGAAGGTTAAAGATTTTGGTTTGCGCTAGTATGAATTTAAAACTATTTTTTGTGTTCTATAGCCCGTTTACCGAGTATGGCTATATACTATGTTAAATAACGTTAATCATTTCTATGAAACTTAGTGCACTTGCGGTCAGAGTTGCCCACATTTAGAATGAGTCATGAATAGTTATTGTGGACAAGAGGGCAAAACTGCAGAGAAAATCTAGTAATGTTTATAAAGCAGAATATCAACTTTTTCTTTTTCTTTAATAGAAGCAATGAATATGGTGATAATTTAGACCTATTTTTGAAGACAACGAAAAATAAATGGAAACATCACGTCAAGAGTCTACATGAACCAAGTTGCGATTACTAAGGATATAGTATCTTTTTATTTTTTATTTAATATTGATACACAATGTGTGGGTTGACATTATTTTTATAAATAAGTAAGCACATACTCCAGTGTGTTCGAAAGCTATAATACTAGTCTTCACTATTCAATGATGTCAAATAATAATTCCTACAATATAATTTATCTTTCAATCTGTATAGATAGGTACTATATGTACTGATAGCATAAAAATATAAAAATATTAAATATTTATTTATAAAAATATTAAATATTCTAAAAAAGTTAGTGAAAAATATGGCGGTAGATATAGGTTAATAAAATTTAAGAGTAATAATAATAACATTTATGTCTATAATTTTCAATTGTGATCACAAAATAAAATCCAAATTGCCGAGAGTCGAGTCGAAGACGTCTAGATGACTAAATTATTTAATTTAAAATAAAGCCTACCTTGTGTACCCTGTGACGTTGCATGTGTAGACCACGAACTCTTGTATGATGCATCTGAAAATATAAAATATACTTATATCTTGTCACAATACGTAATTAAAATGTTATGATTGAGACATTTAATATTATACAGTTACATTTTTTTTTACGAAAGTTAAAAAAAAAACTAAAAACTCGACTTCATATCAAACTAATCAAAAAAGCATTCTTAAATACCTATCCACAAGACGCTACTTTACATAAATCCGTCCTTTTTTTTCGACTTTGACAATATATCGTCTGGTCTGTGGTGACTTTTGATATTAATTATCATGACCATAGTAACACTTCAATGCATCACGCAATCATTTGGCGAAAGAATCATCAAAACTGGTTATCCTCCTTCCTATCCTTATCTTATATGGTCTTCACAATTTTTAAATGTATTAGGCTTTTAAAGAGTAGTTAAAACTGTGGTTTCATTTAAAATGGTGCTGACACTTCCATCCTGTATAAAGTCACATACAAACAAACACGAAACGCTATAGCATCCGCATAAAAAATCGAAACGGTGCTCTACAAACGTTATGTTTTAATTGAGTCACGTAAACGATCTTTAAGAAGCGTAGATTAAAATCTGCTAAGGCTTCAATTTATTAATATTTAGGTTTATATTGTACAATATGCCTCTAGGAAATTGTAATTGTAGTGGAGTACATCTGTAAGCGCGGCGGTTGTGGTTTCGATTCTCTCTCAGGGGAATATCGATGATTTCTATCACTAATCACGATCAATGATGGAACAATGATTAGAATCTATATTCGAGAACCTAAACAGTAGGGTATATCTGTGTATACTAAAGTATGCGGAATAGGGCGTGAAGCTGATAAAAATATATAAAGCCGGGCGTGGAGTTCCGTCGCTAAAAGCTTTTTTTAAAATATTCTTAACATCAGGTGCTTACTTTAAGTAATTAATTTAAATTGATTCTATCTATATGAATACTATTAAGTAGCTAAAACAAAACAAATTAATCTTGGTAAAAAAAATCTTAGTAAAAAAAATTGTGTAAAGTAACATATTTTTAGGGTTCCATACTTTTTAAGGAAAATGGAACTCTTATAAGATCACTCTGTTGTATGTTTGTCTATATTTCTGTCTGTTTTGTCAAGACCCCTTATTCCCAGGAACGCTTGGATTCGAAATTCAAACCACATACTCAGATCCACGGCCCCAGGATTTCCTGATAAAACACATATTTCTATATTTACTTAGAAAAAACATATGGCCATGTACATCGCAAAAAACGCGTATTTCGATACTATAGATAGTACTAGTTCAGAAAAACATCTGAAAACTCTACATTTGTGGTTAAATCCTAAAAAATATTAGCCTTAAAAAGCAAAAACTGCGTATTTTTATACTATAAAGGGTATCAAATTTAATAAGGTGTTTCTGGTTAACCTAGTTAACCTCTGGTTAACTACAGATAGTATTAGTTCAGGAAAAAATCTGAAAACTATACATTTGTGGTTAAATCCTAAAATATAGAAAAACAGCCTTAAAACAGGACAAAATTTGGTATTAATGCCGCTAGTTCAAGTGAGGTTTCAAGAGAACGAGCTCTGGCTATGCAAAGCCTGAATTTCAAAAAAAGCTCGAGACGTCCAATTTTTCATACATAATTAGTTCTTGTTGATTTGAAACTGTTGTAATTTAAGTTATCTTTTTATCTATACATGTAGGCACAATAAAAATTTATACTACAAAAATAAATCGAAACTGAAAATATAAATAAGCCTACAAAATTTGATTGATACTGCCTTGTATATGAAATTTATTTATATATAGTTATTACATAGATATGTGTTTAATTAAAATCTCAGTTTTCCTTTAGGGTGGTTTGTGAACCATGACCGAGCCAGGGTCAAAGGCCATGACTGCCTATAATTATTCTAGGGGACTGTATCTTGTCTTGCCTTTAGTCTTACCTATTAAATAATTTAAAACAAAACATTGCATTTGGGTTCACGTATCTCAGCTGAATTATACTTCCAGGAAAATCATAGTCTAACCTAGAGTTATTTCTTATTGGATACGTATGTCACATTAATATTTTGCAATATTAGAAACATAACGATAAATATTGATCAGAGTTAAAATTAATTCGAAAATCAACTTGCTCAGTTAGGCACACTATAACGGTATAACTTATAAAATAATATTTTTGAGATCAGATTCATTCGTTCATCAGATTTGCATGTTTGCTTGAAAGCGCTATTTTTTAACATTAGTGCATATTATTTTATTTTTTAATTTACAGTGCTTCTTTTGATAGATGAATAATTTAGACGTTTCGTAGAAACCACTTATCAATTATATATGAAGAAGTTCTAAATGAAACACTGGCGAGTGTTCTTTCGAATCTTTCGAATAATGCAATATGGATATTAGTTAATAAAATAGTGAACGTGACGACAAGAAACAGTGACTGAAGGACTAAACACAATGAAACTATTCCGCCACCAACTCGGCACCCATATAGATTCCTCATTTTTTGTCGGTGAACATTTAACTTGGCTCTCATTTCACAATTATGTTTTTGATGGAATATATACCCAATATTATAATTGACACTATACTAGGTGCTATGTAAAAGCTACATACAGTTTGCGAAAAAATAGAACCATTTAAATGATTTGACCACTTCAAGCATATTCTGACAATGTGGATCACTAACCAAAATCTTTACTTGTGTCTGAAATTGTAGTAAACACGACTGATAAAAGGAGACATAACGACAACACACAGTGATTAAAGGATTGAGCACGATAAGGCCAATCCGCCACAAACTCGGCACCAATAAAGATTCCCCATTTTTCTTTCAGTGAAAATTTTACTTGGCGCCCACTTTACATTTATGTTTTTGAATGGATTTTGTATAATTGAAACTGCAATAGATGCTCAAAACAGCTAAATTGTGTGTATATGGCTGTGGAGACCATCTATGGTAGAGTTTGAAAACAAACATATGCTGACAATGTGGACCACTAATCAACATACTCTACGTGTGTTCGAAAATCTGATAAATACAACTGGTAAAAGGTTACATGACGATGAAGAGACAATGATTAAGGGATTGAACACGATTAAGCGATTTCGCCACCAACCCGGCACTGACATAGATTCCGTATTTTCATGTTGGTGAACATTTAATTTAATTCTACCTATCTATTGGTCTCTTCTCAATTCCTAGATCTATTTCACTAGTATATTTTGATTGGATTAGGTATTAATTGACACTGCACAAGATGCTCTCCAAAATCTATATTATGTTAAAAGTAGAAAATTTTAAAATGATTTCACAACAAACGTATTCTGACAATGTGGATCACTAAACAACATCTCTACTTATGTTTGAAAGTGAAGCCGTGGTAAACACGACTGACAAAAGGGGACGTGACGACAAGAGACAGTGATTAAAGGATTGAGCACGATGAAGCTATTCCGCCACCATTAAGCTCTTTGGAAGCGCTATAAGCCGAAAAGACGTTAAGTGGTATCATTAAAGAAGGCGTTGTCGATGGGCCTATTACGAGCTTTTGTTACGCAATTAAGACATCTGTATTGGATGGGTTTTATTATAAGTCATACTTTTCATATTTTTCTGTGCTTGTAGTCGTTAATATGTGGAGGACAGTGGTGACGCCGGGGCACAAAGTGTGGCTGTGGATGTGACAGGTTGTGGGTTTGATTCCCACTCGAGGAAATGAAATATTTCATTTTATTCGTTCTGGTGTCGAGGCTGTCTGGCGTTGAGCTCCTTCGCTCAACGCAGCACAATGTCTGCATAATTCGGTGGTAAATGGGGACGGAATGCCATAACACTAGGCTTCCTCCTGCCTACCTTGCTCTGTGCTAGATACAGAGACGCAATCAAGCCCTTAGAGGTTTACTTTCAGCGATATAACAAATTAAGGAACCGTTGTAGGTGATGTTCTGTTCGAAGGATTTCAAAATGAATGAACAATGAGAACATTTAATTTTTTTTAGCTTCATAAAGGCAAAATGAATCTGGGAACGTAGTGTTCAAATACACAGTTCCTATTAAATAACCTCCAAGAAAATTTAGAAATCTTATTATATAAAAACATATTCTCAAAAAAAGTATTAATATATAATTACAAAACCAATGATATCCTAAAGGAAATGAAACACTGGAATAATTAAAAATAAATAAATATTAAAATATAAACTGTATAAAAAATATTTTAATATTTCCATTAATGTTAAAAGAAATACAAATAGTCATTTAAACACTTTATATACCGGTATGTATGTAATAGTTCAGTTACGATAAAATACTAAGCCTACAATTTAATATTTTTTGAGGCCATATAGCGTATAGCGTCGGACGGTACGCGCAATGGTCGTTCGTGTCAACTGGGTTTCATTCTCATTCGGGAATTGATGACATTAAAATTATCTTTATTTCTCACCTATAGTAAGATCAAGCGCGGTGTTGAGTTTCACTGACATCTTAAACTTTTCTAAAACGAAAGAAGAAGAATTTTTTAATCTTAAATTATTTTCATCTACCAAGCTAAGCAGAAAAGACCTGAAGCTGATGACATTTTCAAAAATTTACTTACCCACACCCGGTAGTGTACATAATGATCGTGGCTTGGCTTAATAAAATATATCAGTTAAGATCGAAGCTGTGGTAGGAGATGAACCTAAAGTTGTTTTTCATCTAATATGTACAACCCGTTGTGTACTTTTATGTTTAATCGAAGTCTTTACTTTTTGTTCGTACTACTAAAATTTAAAGCAAAATAATTCTACAATTTATATAAATTGAGTTTCGATATAATTTATTATCACGTTAACATTATAAAGTATACAAAATTTTAAATTTTATTTTTATTCCCTCAACACACCTATTTAAACACGTTTTATACGATATTATCAGTATCTATATAATTGTTGATAGATAGGCGTATTATTGCTATGGGTATATAATAGTGGAGTTATATAATTTTTTCCATAATAAAACAGCAAGAAAATATATTATCTTTTCTTTTTATATCTTTACAAAAAAAAAAAGACTTAGGGTAATATAAAAATTGTAACCGAACACAAATCTATGATGTTTAAAAATGTCGTCTGTCTGTTAGTCTGTCACACGCACATATTCTAAACTAACGGACGCATTTGATTGAAACTTTTTTGTTGTGTTCCTGTTATGCTAGGCCTGGGCAGGATCTAGATCCTCATCTAAAAAATGAGATATAGCCTAGGCTATTTCTCATTTTGTAGACTTCCACACCTGATGTAAAACTGTGGTGGTCCAGCTAAATTATAAGAAAAGAATGAGCATGTTCCTTTGACATATAAAATAACAATGACAGACTGAAGATCTAGAACATTTGGTGAATGATCATAAGAGTCGAGTTAAGCTATAAGAAATAATGAAATGCCGCTCTAAGCAAAAGTTTTTGAACGTGGTGAGTATTTTCCATTAACATATAAGAAGAAAGATCTAGAAAATCTCACAAATAGTCTAAACTACAAGGAATAATGAAATACAGGAGGTATTTCTAAGTGAAGTAAGTAAGGTAAATTTAGGTAAGAACTATAACAGCCCAACTAAATTATAGGAAATAATAAAATATCGCCTTAGAAAAAGTTGTTCATTATGGTGGGCATATTTTTATTAACAAATAAAAGATATTAAAAATGTAGGCATAACAGTACCCATTTCAACAGTTTCACGCTGTATAGACAGTGTAGGCAGAGGGAACCTAGTATTAAGACACTCCGTTCTCCACTTTATTTAATGCACTTTTCGAAATATTGCCTAACACAATGATACCAGTTCTAATTATGTAAATTACTGACATCACTCTTTTCTACGTACAATTAATTTTCATATCGTCATCATATTTAATATCTTGTTATACGAAAACTTTTTTTAAATAACACTGCTTCGCTCGGCTCAACTAGTAGCTCTATATGACGTAAGTAGCATATTAACAATTTTTAAATATTGCATTAAAAAAATTACGAGGTTTTCCCACGAACGGCACACGTGCATTTAGCACTATGAAAGTCATGGGGAAGAATTCCAACTTTATAAATATTTTTTTATTTTTGTAAAGCATTATAATATGATTGAGACTTTAACATCAATAATTTTAAAGTCCTATATTATAATGCTTTATATTTTTTTTAAAGGTGTAACCTGAGACATTTATGTAGACCCTGGTCTCAGGTATATAGTAGCAAATATATATTTTTCATTATTTAAAATTCTATTTTACTAGAATTGATATTAGCATAGTTACTTTCATTTTGAATTATATAGATGTAGAACCCAAATCGTGCTATACAAAAAAGTGTTTTGTTATTATTCTATTGTTCAACTAAAATTTACATTCGTACTCACAAAAGCTTAATCGATATCACCTAAAACCATATTGTGATAACATATCATTATCGATATTGTCTAACAATTCGATTTATTACAAAATTCGAAGTCGTACTTACGTATACTAACGCAAAAAAAAACCTATACAACAATCCTAAAACAACCCACAAACACCTCCAGAAACAGCACAATCACAAATAAAAATGATATATTCACCAGCGAACAGCATAGAGAAATTGGTAAATGTGCCCGACCGACTGAGGTAGTCGGCGGACCCTTTGATGTCGAGCATGGCGCGGTTAAAACGTCACCATCGTACTGAGACGTGCGTCACCCATGGCGCTACCGATACTCATAGCCGCCGCCACCGAAGATCCTAGCTTCGTGGGCGGGGCTTCCCCTAACACCGCCTGGGCACGCCCCCAGCACCCTTGCTGCACGCCTCGCCAATAGCGAAACACTCCGGCTAATCTTTATCAGAGAAAAATAAACAGGGAGGGAGATAATGACGAGCTACGGCGGTGCTGGTAATCACCGAGCTTTGTGGGCCGCGACAGCCTGTTAGCGAGCTTATCCGACGATGGTTTGGCGAAAATTGAATGCTTTTGTGTCGCTTTCTGTTCGTTTTTTTTTTAGTCGCGATATTGCTCCTTGTGGCTGAGGAATATCGCATCACGTTTACAGTTTCTTGGGTAGATTGGGTATCGGTTCATTCGCAGAGACCGAGTGTCATTTAAAATCATATGTTAATTTAAATATGCTTTAAGAAATTATAAAATTCAGTTTTGTTTCTATAAATATATCACTAAGATTAGATTTATCATAATATATTTTGTCTTCTACATCAGTTTATTATGAAACTGGTAAAGGAGGAAGCAGTGGTTGTAATTTTTTTTTACTTTTAGATATTTTTTTTAAAAACTCATTTGGTGTACATTTGGTGTACCTTTAAGTTAGCTTAGTCAGATTTGAGCTTTTATATCTCTAGTATTTAACTGTCAGCTTTATTTTTGTATATAATTTTTATTAACATTTAACTTTAAAGATGCATTTATTTGAATACCGATAACTAAAATTGTGTAAAATTGTGTAACTAAAATTTATGAAAAAAATAAGAAATAACAGCTAGTATTGATAAAACGCAGAGTTTACTATATAATGTGGGTCACAGTCACACCGTTGTGGTGTGACTGTAACGCGGGAGTGGTGGGTTCGATCTCCAATCGAGGAAATAAAATGTTTATTTAGATTTATATTATCATTTCATCGCTCTGATGTCGAGGCAAAGTGCTTTGTTGAGTTCCGCCACTCAACACGCAATGCCTCCAGTATGCGGCGAAAAGTGGGAAACGGAGTGTCTTAACACTAGGTTCCCTCTGCCTACTCTGCTGTGTGAGCGATACAGCGTGAAGCTGATTTTAGCTATAATAATAAAAAAATGTCATAATAAACCTAAATTTAGTTATAATAAAATTAAAACAGCTGGTCAACACAGCCTGTTACATGTTACCGTAGTTATACAAGGCCCCTCACTTCTCGATCTGTTGTAATAAGTAATTTTGCTAAAAAAAAAAAACATTTCAAAATATTTATGTTTTTCAGCGTTAGTTTACGTTCCTATGCAGTATTACATCAAACGCCTTTAGCGCCTAGTTCACAATATCTGACAGTCACACAAAAAAAATTTAAGTGTTGAATTTTCGAAATTTGATGGGTTTCGGCCATTTGCTGACATATTGTTTTTATTCATTTGAAGAGAGAGAGAACAATAGCGGCGGCGGAATTGTATACGTTTTATTTATTTTTTTATAAATCGCGCCACCGGCCCCTATCTTGATGATTGTCCATATAATTGGTTGAATTTTAGACGTATTGTTCGCTTTTACATTTTTCACGTACAAATGTGATTTTTTTTTAAATATTAATTTCGTTTTCATTGTTATCACTAATTAAGAGGTGATCAATGAGCGAACAATATGTTATTATTTTATATTTTTCTCTTTGTTTTTGAATAATGTTTTTGTATTACTTTTACGTAAAAAAGTTTTGACATTAAATAAATGTGTAAATGCGACAGTTTGTGGTTTCGATTCAGATTCAAGAAAAATAAATATGTAATATTTTCATTTCTTCACTCTGGTATCGAGGCTGAACGCGGCCTTTGCCTCCAGAAATCAGCGGAAAATGAGGGACGGATTGTTTTAACAATAGATTTCCTGTTAACTGCTGTTTGGAGATACAGAATTATGATTTAAAAAATCTATCATTAATAACATTATCATAAACATATTATAGGTAAATTCGCGATAATGTTAGGAGATCATTGAACATGAAAATAATTCGTCAAGGGCCCCTCGATTTAAACCATATGTACCTACACACGTGCAAATGACATTTCGGAACACCGTCACGTAGCGCACGCAGATAAGGTTACAAAACCTCGTAAACTTTAAGTCCCCTCACGGTGTTTGCGTGTCGCTTATACATTATAACCTCTTATACAAAATATGTACATACATATTGTGGATATGTGAAGACCGTCGTGGTGCCGGTGCACGGTGGTGTGATTAAAACGACGGTTGTGGGTTCGATCCCCTCTCGAGGATGTGAGTTATTATTTATTCATATTTTAATTTCTTCGCGCTGGCGCCAAGGCGCGGCGTTGAGTTCTGCTACTCAAGACGCAATGGTTTCTACTGTGAGATACAGCGAGAAATTGGAAAACAAGGTGCAGTCACACAGAAAAAATTAAGTATTGAATTTTAGAAATTTGATGGGTTTCGGCCATTTGCTGACAACCTATGAAATAAGGCACCTATTGATATAATAGTCATTTTGACATTGGACACTTGTGTGTGTCAGTTAAAAAAAATAATAATCGAGAACCATAGTGGCGGAAAGTTCCTATTAATACTTACAAGTCAAGTATACGGTCATACTTTGGTTTTTTAAAAGATAAGTAAACGTTTAGTAAGAAAACGTATAAAAATTTAAACGCAGCGAGATACCGTCTCAAACAAGAACGTATGGCTTAGTTGGTCGGAGCGCTTGGACGGTTCCAAAGCAACGCGGGTTTAGTTCCCGCAATGTTTAAATTTTTATACGTTTTCTTAATAAATATTTTTCTTTCATAAGTTTGAAATAATGCTTTAAGAATCTAAAAAAATAAGTAAACGTTTTTTTAAACAAAAATAACGTCTATTATATTACTTTTATTTTTAGCACGAAAAACCTGAAACACTTAGGCATTTGTGCGTCTATATTGTTAAAGCTAAGTAATTCTCTCGAAATAGAGCAAAAAAGGTACTGGAAGTATTGGAGTTATAATATCTATATACCGGTCTGTAACGGCATATCTGTGTGTATCTATATCGTAAAGATAACCAACAGTAGCCGGTTTTATGTTTTATTTATTCTTTTTCAATAAAAAAAAACCTATTAATGTTTACTGTGATGTGACTTTTGTTACAGTTTATCAGTTGCAAAAAAGATTTAATTATTAACAGAGCTATTTTAATTTGTATAATGTAATTTATAAATTAATATCTAAAAAGATATCACAGATTTACAACGGGAGCAGACGTATCGGTGCTGAACAGCGAGATATGGGCGAGGTGAGCGAGGCTTCTCTATTTTGTATCTCACAGTACACAAACGGCAGGGTAGGCAGAGGGAACCTAGTTTTAAGGCTCTCCGTCCCCCACTTTCCGCCGAACTATAAAAGTACTGAATAAAAGCCCGCATACATCTATCTCCTGAAGGTAACCCACAGTAACCATTTTTATATCTTATAAAATAGAAAATCACGAAATATCTACGAAATAAATTAACTATGTGTTTTATTTCTCATCGGTTTATATGGATAAAGAATAAAACGTTTACGTTTGTGCACTTACTGTAGATAAAAAATATATCTTAGAAAATATTATTTAAGTGGATACGTTAGAAGATATCAGAGATTTAAAATATACGGACAAAGTCTTCGAAAGTAACCTCTACAGAATTTAAAGTTAACATTTATATTGTTTCACAAATCTCAATACTACTAAGATACTTATTAAACAAGTACAATATAATACATAACTTTTCTGTTAAAAATCTTATGGAAGTTATGATGATGTAACGCAACATATTAATTTTTTTATAAAAAGAAAATAAATATTCTAATAAAACACGTACAAAAAACACGAACTAGTCGCGTAGTTCAAGCGAACGAAGCCGCGGGCGAGCCGCTAGTCCTATAGTGTCATATATTTATGAACATATGTCCCTACTTTCACTACGTAACGATTTTACCAAGACTCAGAAGAATATATAGGGTTATGGATAATGACCTAAAAATTCCAATCATTATTAATTATAGTAAAGAACTAAAATATATATGTGGTCGAAAAACATAAGATCTATTAATATGGTTGGTTTAAAAATAATAAAATTACGTTTTGTTAAGACCTATCTCTTTGATGTTTTACTTTAGTTTCAGTTCGAAAATTATAGATTTAAGTTAGAAAATCTTACACATTTAAATGTTGTTTTTGGCACTTGACAAAAAAATTCTATTATAATGATATTTTTCTTATTCTATTTTTTTTACATAAAAAAACCTTATTATATATAAAAATCAGCTTCACGCTGTATCCCGGCAGAGGGAACCTAGTGCTAAGTCACTCGTTCCCCGCTTTCCGCCGAATTCTGGAAGCATTGCGTGCTGAGTGGCGGAACTCAACGCCGCGCTTTGCCTCGATTAATATATATAATTTTTGATAAACATCTTAGTTGCATAAAAACATTGGTTTTCAGACAGAAAAAAGTTTTTTTCATTTATTAATGACAAACATTGTAAGTATTTCGTAGAATGTACCAAAATCAAAATATAGTAGTGTTTAATCAATATCTAATAAAGCCTTAGTCGTTTAATACTGCAAAAGGCTGTAATATAGAGTTAGAATTCTCCTCAAGGTTCAAAGGAACCTGTGTGTGGGTGACACATCTACTGGCTTGTATGGGTGAGTGCCGGCATGATCGATGCAGTAGCGACGTTGCCGCGCCGCGTACTTCCGTTGTGTTGCCGTTTCCAGTAAAGGTCGACGTAAAAGGAAGTATATACAAATAAATAAATTATTATATATATTTTTAAATACAATAGCATTGTAGAGATCAACAGTTGATTAATTTGTTTTGTTATTCCGTTCCTTGTGATTATATTTGAGTTTTATATTTTTTTTAATTTTTATTTTTTAAGTACCTACTTTATTAATTGAAAATTGTGTTTAGTCAGTTATATTAAGTCAATAGCGCCGCGTGGAATACTTTACACTTGGATAAAAACGCATCAACGAGGTCCATTTCTTGTAATATATTTCTATTAACTTTCATTACTTTTAATTTATTTTTATATATTTTTCTATTTTATACTATACTTAAATTCTCTAAAAGGATTTAGTTCTTCAAGGCTTCCACAGACTCCTTTATAGTGTGAAACCGTGAGCAAGGATATGCTTGGTCTACATTACTACGCCACTCCATTTAGTTATCTCGTAACCAAACTTTTAATTATATTTATTTGTCAAGCATTAAAGGATTCTTTGCAAATATATGATATAATTTTATTTTATTCTTACTTTTTAAAATTTAGGTTCCAGTACTGAATACAATATCTTAACAGTTAACACTAATCTCCTTATTTTCCTGTACTTAACATGTCGGAAAAATATAAATCTAGAATTGGAAACAGATCTGTAGATAGATAACTCTGGAACCAGTAATAACATCCTAAAAAATATTATTAGCTGAAAAAAAAACACTCAAGTTCAATCAAAAGAGATGTCTACAAGAGAGGTCTACAAAAATTGAAAGGACTATTACATAAAGGTAGGTAATAAAATCAGGTTTGTGTAAGAAAATGGTATAATTTCTTACATACAAGAAATGGAAAATGGCACTTAAACAAAAGTCGTTTAGTTAGTCGACAATTTTTTTGTTGAATAAGTTATCTTATTTTTATTAAATTCCACATTTTATTAATGAATATTAAATTCAACATCCGGTGCGAGAACAGTCGTGGCGCAGGGGCACAAAATATGACTTAAAAATCGACTGGTTATGGGTTCGCACCCCACTGGAGGAAATTAAATATTTATTTACATTTATATTTTCATTTCTTCGCTCTGGTCTCAAGGCAAAGCGCGACACTGAGTTCTGCCACTCAACACGCAATGCCTCCAGAAAGTGGGGAACAGAGTGTCGTAATACTAGGTTCCCTCTGCCTACCCTGCTGTGTGGGGGATACAGCATGACGCTGATTTGATGTAAAAAAAGTTGCGAACAGTATCTAGCCTGATATATGTTATATTTGTTTATAAATAATATACAACGTGGTTCGATATGCATTTTAGAGCCACTCATTTAATTATTCCTGTTTTCCATGTTGTATTTGATCTTATGATTTGATTTAATTCTATATATTTTTAAGTATCACGCTAGCATATCTAGGTTTCTAGTTTCATCTATCCCGCACATTACAGGATAGATGGGACTAGAAATATAGGGTTAAGACACGAAATCCGGATTTTAGAGGCATTGTCTGATGAATGGTACACTGTGCTTTGACACCGAATCGAAGAAATGATAATATAAAATATTTCATTTCCTCGAGTGCGAATCAATTCCACTACCTGTCGCGCTTACAGCCACACCCTTGTGCCTTTGTGCTACGAGTGGCCTCATATGTTCTATATTAATTAATATTATTTTTTATAACATTAAAAAATTACTAGAATTAACAGTCCGAATCCATTTAAAATTTTCAAGGTTCCTTGTAAAGAATGAATTGGTTGAAGATTAGTTCCAATTGTTAGTTTTAATGAAATAATTGTGTTTGCTTATTTTAGTATATATATGTAAAAAAATGTATTAAAATAGCAAATAATCAATAACACGACAAACCGTTGATTTTATGTTGTTTTTTATTATTTTTTTACTTCACTTTTTTTCTAGAATTTATAAGTTTTGTTACTTAGATTCATTTTTTTAGATACATTTCGTAATCGTATTATTTCCTTGAGGGATGAAATATCGTGGATATTTGAATCCGGTTTCACTACCACCGCGTAATAAGATAAAATACATGCATATGAACATACATAGATTGATAAACACATTACCCCCCTTTGCGTAACGCAGTTGCGTAAAAAGCAACTTCTAACAAAAGTTCATACTTTGAAAATGCCTCAAAATTATCAGACGAAAATTTCAGACAATAACATTGTTACAAATGAAAAATTAGATACGGCCACATAATTAACATGGAATAAATGAAAGCCTGCAATCCAAGTTGGACGTTACGAGAAATGCTAAAAAATATCTGTGTATAATATATTAAAAATATCGATAATGGAATAGTAAAAGACAATCATTGCAACTGATAGTCTCTTTAATTCAAATTATTTAAAAAATATATTTTAAAAGAACTCTAGATTTAAATCAGATATATATATAAAAATTAATATTACTGCCCCTTATAGGGCAAAAAATGTTGTTGACGGTACCTATGTATAAAAGTACATGTCAAAAGGGAAGGTTTACGGGAGTAGTACTAGATCAATAGGGGAATAAAGGTTTATCTTGATCTAAACAAAATAAGTAAAACAATAAATATAAATATAGTTATAGTATAAATTTAATATTTTATTTTATTTTGTTTTTTTTTAACAGCAAGAATAACCGTTATGCCATTTTCTTTTATACTTAGGAACCGACGACATACTGATTCATTTACTGAAGTGACTGGATTGAATATAGATTTTGTGGAAGTGGTAACTGATGGCTCGAACAGCTTATGCACGGCCTACACGACATTTTTATTTGTATTGTGTAACATTATAATTATGTTATTTTGTGTAAACTGTATATGGAAATTTTAATTTACCTTTACTTAGTATGTGTTTTTATTTTAATAACATCTAAGAACATAAAAAACTGAATGCTATTCTTATTTTATATATTTAAGAAATAATCAGTCTTTATTCTATTAATAACTAACTTATACTATTTATAATTTATACGTTTCATGGCGTAATTAAGCTTAGGTGCCCCACACACTTTTGCCCCACACGACTGTAACTAAAGTGATATTCGTAGAACAATAAAAAATGTGTTTAGAATATCAAATAATAGCCTTTGTGTCATTTAAATTAACTAACATTTTAATATTTAAGCTTGCAAGTATATGTGTTTCTTTACACAAATAGATATATAAAATTAGTGGCGGAGTGTTAAAATATAATTTCGTTTAACCATCGAATCATATTTGTACATAACATTTGCGTTTATATGTAGTTCGACAGATCGTTGCTTTATTCGTACTTAATTTAAAATTAATTCAGGCAGGCGGCGCACAGGAAATGAGCTTAGAACGTGGCGGGAGGGAGGGCTTAGGGAGGATGAAGTCGTCGTTTTGAATTAAGCTACGTTTTCATACGTTAACAGATCAGATTGGATGAAGAATTTACATCTTCTAAAATTTATATGTTTACAAATTTCTAATTAAATTCGAAATATTTTAATTGAACATTTATAATTTCATTAGAGTGTTTGTAATTAATTAAATAATAGTAAAATATAATTTCATAGATAATGGTTTCAATATTTTTACTTAAATATTTATTACTATTCATAATAATCACGTAAACATCCTAAACGTACAATTTGCGAGGTGTAAACTGAGCTTTACATTTGTGTGAACACTCACACAAATGCAAAGCGTACACATGCACAAAGTGTATGTGTGACAAACGCTTGGAGCGCGGTGCATCTCTGGTTTAGTTTAAACCGGAAAATACTCCTTTATGGCTACCAGCCTGATACAAAGCACATCTTTTATTTGACGTAACTCCATTTTGCATGGATAGCAACGTCACGTGCTTAATTTTAATATTTTAATTTATTGTTCTATCACTCACACAAAGTCAAAGCTTGCTGACTCCTCGTGGACTGTACCTTACAATAGAATCTAATGCCGTAAGCGTTGTTTAGGCGCACCACACGGTGAGGTTGAATATTTACATTTACAGTGTGAAAGGAAACAGAAAACTCGATTGACATAACTCGATTCGCTTCAGAAAGCACAGACACATCCTCCAGTTACTTTATTCTATTTTATGCTTTTAAATTGAACTTTAAATATAACGATTGCGCAAATTCTTTTGCGCAAAAACCGGTAGAAAGGAATAAAAACAAATTTCTATTTGTGATGTAATTATTTATAACACTGTACCTTCTTAGGTACAGTAGAAGTCTTCTTCTATATGTAACAGATTACTATAATTAGGTATAAAATATGGATAACAATAAAATTAAAGTGCGAGTAAAAATCTAACTCAAAAATAAAAATTATTGTATTATTGAAAAGTTCTTTAACTTAAAGTTTTATAATATCAATAAATTTGACATTATTGAATCTGTCCATATAATCCTTGAAATTCTCGCCAGGAGTTGTAATAAAAAAAAAGAAAACACATAGCCATAGCAAGTTGTGCCGCGACGTGTTTTAAAATCCATAATTCATATCTTGAAATAATTTGAATTGCGAAAAGACAGAATACTACACTAAATTTTTGATTTCCTTAGTAATTTTAAATATATGTTTTTACATAAATAAGTGATTTATTTGGAAAATATGTAATATTTTTCAGCTTCACGTAGTATCCTGCATATAGAAGGATAGGCGGATGAAATCTAGTACGAAGACATTTCCCACTTTTCGCCGGCATTACGTGTTGAATGGCGGAACTCAACGCCGCGATTTGCATTGTACCAGAGCGGTGAAATGAAAATATTAATATATTATAATGAAATATTAAGTTTATGTTTTGATATTATGATCATTATTATAAATTCGATAATTTCAAATGTGAACATTTTATAGTATATTTTATAATAAAGCATAGATTCTATCTACCTATCTAGATAGAATCAAAACATAGATTACAGATACATAATTGGATTACTGCTATTTATTGATGCCCAAAATATTAATTATACTTCGACTATAAATCATATGGTCTTTTTAAATAACGATATATAAAAATATTTATAGTAAAAAATGTAAAATACATTTTTAACAAATCATTACTATATTATCTTATGCAATTTAGGGTCTTATATAGTTACATACCTACACATAGATCACATACGAAACGTTATACAGAATAAATAATAGCAAAAAAAAATGTACATTATTAGACACGACAGAAAGTTCTCCGAATTTAAAGTGGAATATTCCGCTACTGGCAGACTACCGACAATAGAACGAGGGTCTTATTGAAAAACTTTGTAGATGGCCGCTTTAATTAGTTTGTTGGGGAGACGAGAAGAGGCGCTGAAAACTCAAAGTAAAGGCAAATGCATATGTAGCTCTACATCTCACGACAAGTACTATAAAAATCTTTATATTATATGTATATATGTACATTCATATTATTGACATAATTATGCTTACTCTAGTACAGTAAGTATATTTTATTTTTAACCCTTATACGACCACTCTGTTAGTCTGCCCATCTGTCAAGACTATTTACATTGAGCACAGAAAAAATAAAAAAGAAAACGCAATAAAACAAGTAAAGGCAATAAAAAGATACGAGCATTTATGCATCGAATCTGCTGCATTTTGTTGAAATTCGCCGCGTAATCGAAACCTATATATAGGGTGTTTCCCGTAGACCTAAGCTTAGAAATTATGCAACAATACACATAAGGAAAAAATACTGCGAATAGTCAAATTTATAGATATTTAAAATATATATATAAGCATTTATATTTATAGTTTATTTCATACAAAATAAATGCCCGCAAGCGGCTTCCTACGCCACGCGAAGCCGACGCTACGACAGCTCTACGTGAGATGTTCGTAGTATCTGTAGTTGCCTACAATCATTTTAAAAAGCTTTATTTAATAAATGGTACGAAATTTTAAATATTTTTTACTAAGTGTAATAATATTTTCATATATATATAAATATTTATATGCATTACCTACTGTAAAGATCGAAATGTAACCTGCCTTTGGAAAGTTGAATTAGTATGTTGATCACTTTACGTTTACTTCAAATGTATTTCAAGAAACAGTTATTACTGGTTTCTACATTCTATTTCCACTCTACTCATACCTATTTACTAAAACTAAACTTAATTATTTACTTGAGCTTGAACTTAAGCAACTAAACAAATATGTATTTAATTTCTACATATTACAGATATACGAGATTTAATGAGTTTAATCTATAAATATAAATCAACTTCACGCTGTATCCCACTTGCAACGGGGTAGGCAGAGCGAACCTAGTGTTAAGCCACTTAGTTCTCCACTTTCTGCCGGATTCTCCGAAGCATTCCGTTTTAAGTGGCGGAACTCACCGCCGCGCTTTTTCCCTTGATGCCCGAGCGAAAATACTAAGAAATGACAATCCATTCCCTCGAGTAGGGATTGAACACACAACCGTCGCGTTACAGTATTTATATTAATAAGCATAAATAACATTTATTACTCAAATACATATATAAAACTCCACGTTTGTAATATCACTTAAGGTTAATACGATACTCCTAAAATTAGGTCGTCGCTCGGACAATAGTCTCTTGCACCTACTACTGTCGGCTTCACCCGGATGTCGCTGTCTCCGTTCTCCACCACCACTTCCGTAAGGGGGAAAGGGAGGAAGTTTCCGACTAACTACAATGGGCCTTTTGTATTCCACCGCTAATCCTGGCTGATAATGTGATTAAAACTACCTTTGCGGTCTCGTGAATGAGTTTTCTCTAGTTATAGCCTCGCATTTTTATATTTAAGCAATATTGTTTTCTGTGGTGCACAACGAGCAAATAAACAAGTGAATATAAAATATGTGTTTTGATTTTTACCAAGAATATTATTCATAGAGCAATAGTGAAAAATTAAATATACCTATTCATATTTTTTGATATCTAATAGAACATGTCAGGAGGAAATTATATAAGTCCAGTGAAATATATGTGTATTCGTCACAAAATTTCATTGTAGATTATTTTAGATATTAATATCTTTATTTTAGATAGCAATTAATTGCTATCCTAGAACTAAAACTCGTACTGGTTCTCATTGGTAGTTCCGAGAAACTATTTAATTTCTTAAAGTATTTAGAGATGTAATTACTTTACTAGGCAGATACAGAAAAAAAGTAATAGACTCAAATGTTTTAGATTGCCTAACGTCATTTTGTAAATCAGTGGTTACAAGCCAGATTAATATTACAAGACTAATTCTTACGCTTTGAAGTGAGATTTAAAAAGAAGATAGATTTAAGAAGAAAATTTGATTTTAAAATAATTTCTATTCGTAAAAAATATTTGCTTTTTAAACTTGAAGCGTGCTCCTTTGAACTGCAAAGGTAGCCAATATGGGGTGCGTTAAGGGAAATATTTATGCTTTTTATATGTTTAAATTTTATTTTCTGTGGTATGGTGATGGAAAATATGACGGAAGAGATTTATTAAACGACTTCATTCACTAAAAACCAGGTAAATATTAAGTTGCAAAATATATCTTTATAAGTTTTATATCGAAGTAACATATGTTAACTAGTCGAGTCAAATATTTTTATGATCAAAATTTCTACACTGCCATCTAGTGACCTATACAATAACTACGAACTAAGTCCCTTCATTTTTATAAGTTTTAACTATAGCACAATGCCCTCTAACGTTAACGAGATGTACT
>DWAN01000177.1:0-28972 GCA_018230445.1 Heliconius hewitsoni | reverse complement strand
GGGCCGTTGCCTACAAGCAACTGCCCCCGATTGACACAATTCCACTGCTTTTATAGTCGCAGAGTATCGCAGAAATTGGAGAGTAGGCACAAGGAATCTAGGGAACCTAGGTCTCTCTGGGAACCCAGTGTTAAGATTTCGGGCTACGTTGAAATTCTTGAACAAAACTTAATAAGAACGTATGGCTTAGTTGGTCCGAGTGCTTGAACGGTTTCCAAAGAGGCACGAGTTCAAATACCGCTACGCTAAAATTTTTGAACGTTTTCTTAATAAGTATCGAAACAAGACTTTGCATTTTGAATGGTTTATAAATAAAACATCTTCGGGGCTTTAATTCCTTTATTGGTTCATTTATAACAAACATTGATGTTAGCTTCGGTTACAATAATCTTAATGCTATAAATAATGCATAAACATTTCTATTACACATAGGTACAGATTGAGTTTAATTATATGATAAACCAATTTCTTGACTTATTGATTTATTAATAAATGCATAGATAACGCTGTGTCGAACTATTTTTTGAGTCAATAAACAGAAAATTTATTTTATAAGTAGGTGCTTTTAAATCGCCATAAAAAAATTTTTGATAGATAGTTAAAAGCTAATTGATCTATCACTCTAATCACGTATTTTTTATTATCTATGTTGCAACATAAATTGAAATACATTATACACCAATTGATGTTTTTTTAATTATATTTATTATGAATATTCATAATTCAAAAAACTAAATAACTTATAATGACTCATACAATTCAACGAAAATGTTTCTATGCGTTTATTAATAAAACTTTACGAGACGTTCACCATCTTTACGTATTGAAGTAGAAGAAAATGTTAATTGAAATGTTTTATTTATATCAGTGAAATGATTTTTTAAGCACTGAACAATAAATAAAAATGAATAAAATGAGTAGAAGTTACTTTATGAACGCCTGAAACCTAGTGATAAAACACTCTGTTTCCAATTTCCATCGGAAGAGGCATTGCGTGTAGAGTGACGAAATTCAATGCCGCGCTTTTCCTTGAAATGATAACATTAATAAAAAATAATTCTTATTTTCCAATCCACATAGTCAAACAATTGTGGCACTGCACCACAACGGCCTATAGTTATTAATTTTGTAATATTTGAAATGGTAAAATTTAAAATTAATTAATTGCTTTAAACTTATATGTCCGCTAGAATGAATCTCATCAGAAGCATAAACACAAGTTCAGTCCAGATCAGATTAATTGTTCTTGTTCATTGAATATCTTTAATAATTGGTCTTTAACGCCATTCACAGTATCAATTTCATATTGTGCTTGTGTATTTTAAGTAAATAAATAAATACAAAAAATAAAGGGTGTTATATTTTTCGTTTTTAATCCGTAAAGATAGTGAGTGGATTGAGCGTTTACTGAATAAAATAGAGTACTTATTTTAATTGTGAAGAATTGTGTATATTATCAGTTAATTGTCCACGAATCACCATTGTTTTAGTATAAATTATTCTAATGAAACAATGTTGATTTTGAAATGCCTCTCTAATGATATTATTGTGTTGTTTGTCTTTCTATATTGAATCATAATTATCTTGTTATTGGAACATTTGTTACATAGTATATATTTTTTTACTTCTAAACTGCTATATTATACTTTTGTAAATCCAAAATGAAATAAGATTTTTTAAAAGCCTATAACGACCTTCGCAATAGGACAAATTGATATGTTGCTAAAGTGAGTTTAGTTATTCAGTAAACGGTCAACAGTCCTGTATTCTTATCTCGCATACCGAACTGATGAAGAAAAATATTACAATAGAAATGCTATTAATTTTAAATTGCATTTCATAAAACATAAAGTGAACTACAATTAAAAATTAATTATTATCTTAGAATCTGAATATAGTGTTATTGTATTTTTTCAAAAGCGATTTTTATTTAATTATTGGATTTAGATATTTTTCATGATATTCATGCGTCTTTCTTATGGAGGCTAGACAGAGAGCCCGCTGTTACTATTCTGTTTTAAATTGTTATTTTAAAAAAGAAAGACAAACCCAATATTATTTGCAGAAAAATTGTTAAACGTTATCAAAACGAAAAATTTTCTCATAGTAATATTCTCCTACATCAGCCCACGCACACGCCTGTATACTCCGAATAAAATCAGATGCAAATATCCATTCCCTTATACTAACAATAGTTAACATATTAAAATATAGTATGTCTTATATCTAAATACTAATTTAATGAAACGATTATGTAAATCAGTCATTTGAAGAATAACGTTAAACTTAATAATAATATATTATATTTTATAGATTATAGAACTATGATAATAATGAAGGTAGGATAGTGGTACAGGCGTACGCTGTTATCTAAATTTTATACAAATGAAATTTAGTTTATATTATATAATTTATAATTTTAGATAGAAATGCTCGCATAGGCGGTGCGGCCGCTATATTTCGAGTGCCCACTAGTGTTATTTATAAGTAGATAGTTAGTTTTGGTAACTGAAATATAACATATTCGCGGAATATGAAATAAATATTTAATCACGTTCAATAGAATCTGTACAATTTTATGTATCAAACGTATATCATGAATGTATGCTTATATCATGAATGGACCACGAACGCGGACGAGGGGACGCGTTGGAGTCTCAAAGGAAAAACTCATGCAATGTAAAACTCTCAATACGTGCGTAGAGTTGAAAGGTTCCGAAATCGCCTCGAGCTGAATTTTAATAATATCCGGTGATTTAAAATTACAACATTCCACACTTTTCAGCCTTCTTGTGACGGACGGACGCGACCGCACATCTAATATTATCATTTTTAATACCAACCTACCTTTAGAGTCCATCACTATTAATATAATTAACCAACTCCTTACAATTTTAATTTTAATATTGGCACTTTTTTTCATCAAATCGATCACAGAGCTCGATTTTCTGCCGTTTGGCGAAAAAAATCAATTATAATTTCGTTAAAATAGGCCAGAAGACTAAGCCTACGAAGAATGGCGATTTACGTATCTCAATTTTGTTTTACAACATTCAAAATAAATATATTTAAGCTAATATCAAATTGCTATAAGCGGCTTCGCCAAAACAATTCTTTTAACTTCACAAGCAATCAAACTCATCACCGTGGTCTCATTTGATGTTTTATAAATATATGCTAAAGATATTAAATCAATTATTCCGATATATGTATTAAATTGTGATTTTAATAAAAATATCTGTTTAAAACTGTCGACAAAAGTTTTACAGGACGGAAGCTTAATAATAATAACTTTAAGAAGCATTAGGAGGTATTGTAGTATAAAAGATAAACATAAGTGACTACAACTCAAGACAAAGGGAAATTTGCTGTGATCGAAAATTTATACAATATCGTTATATCCTTTGATATGAATTTCTTATGCCTTTGGCAATCCTAATGTATATAATACGAGGCAAAACCTTACGTAGACCCGCGTATATCATTATGTACATTTTTCATGGAAATTACATCAAATATAATAAATGTTACGTTCAAGTATAACGTATGTAATTTACAAACATATTACAATGTCCAAATAGAAGAGTAAATAAACTTTAATATATAATTTTAAAAGAAAATATATTAAATAAATCTATAAAGAAATACTTAGAACATTAGTAAGACATGTTAAACGCTACTTACAATCTAACAGCAACAATTAGATTTATTGAATTACAATCGAAGTCTTAAGACACTAAAACATTAAAAGTTTTCTAACCTAATGATAAAATTCAATATCTATCACACAGGGAATTTCCATTATTATGTTAATATGAGGAGTTAGGGGACCGGGGAAGTAACACAGAGGATGACGAACAACAGTTATTCCATGGTACTTGGGTTGAACATACGTACCTACATTATTTCATATATTTATATTCATAGATTTACGTCGCTAATTATAGACTTTCGTATAATTTATATTTTTATATGGAATTCTTGTTCGTACAAGGCGGCAAGATCTACTACGATACTGCTTTATTACAAATGATCATATTAGACTCGATATTTACAAATGAATGGATTATTTTGTAAAACCCGAGAGCTCACCTGAATCGGTTACATTATTCAATATATTTAAATTTAGTCCCTAAAATTAACTTTTAAATTTTGTATGTGTGGTCTATAATTATGCGACAATATGTATATGTAATATAAGATAGATATTACACCAACATACATACATGTGTATTATCTAATTTTAAATTTTGAAATTTTTAATATATTTTGTTCACTAGTTGAAGATTATTCTAGACACGTAATATTAAAAGACCCTGATAATACTACTCGGTAAGATCCGATGATTTTGGAAAAAAGTGTCTGTACGTCTATCTACCTATACTTATCAGTAAATAGTGTGACATCAATTGAAATATGCAATTTTATAATGTATTGATTATTGGATATCTTTGAAAGGATACTTTGGAGTATATTTGACTAAAATTGTCAAAACAACAACATTGTCTCAAGAATGACATCGATTTGGGTTAATTTATGGGTTTTGTTTTGTTTGTTTTTAATTGTCATATCCGTAAATATTTCAGTTCGTCACATTACTGTGGTGTCCATTAAAAATTTTGCCATATCCAGCAGTTTAGAAAGTCATCACTTCTTACTTTCTTTATGTAATATCAAATTAAAATAGTTTGTGCTAAAAACAACTTTATAATGTTTTTATTTTTTAAATTTTATTTGAAAAATGTTCTGAAAAAATTCGGATAAATATTTTTAGGTATACTGAATAGATTGGATAATTGGATAATTTATAGAGTATTTTGAAGATAATAAATGTAACTAAAGATATTGACATCGTATGTATTCATTTATCTATAAATGTCATAAACACTAACTATTAAATGTTATTATTCACAATTTAATGGGGAATTACATTATAAATGGCCCAACGTGTCATTTGATTTATTATCGAAAGTCATCGAGGTAATTTGTAGGCCGTCATTAGTTGTGCTTATGACATTAAAGATTAAATAAAATTATTGAGATTATAATAATAAAAAAAAAACACATTAATATATATCCCACACTGTGACATCAATGTCAAAGTTAAAATCAATGTCAAAAACAAGTGCGATAATTATTAATGACCTAAAAATTATAAAAAAAAAATAAAATAAAACTTAATAAAAAAATACGACACAAAAGAAACCACCTGACCTAATTAATTAAGAAAAAAGAAACAAAAAATACGTTATCTACCAATTCAATTTACAACTGGTAGAGATCTAGCGAGCTCGACATATGAGCTCGGGACGCCCGACGGAGGCCGGCGCCCCGTGCCGAGGATCAGGCTTGCGTGAAGCTGTCATGCAGCGCCGTCTCCTCTTGGGCCGGCTGGTTGCTGGAGGTGTAATACTGTTAAAAATGAAGATAAATGACTATAGAGAAATGATAAAGCTATTGTAGAAGTTAATTTCATATTTGTTTTGTTGTAGATCTACTTAAAATATACACAGTATTTATTTTTTTACAAAACTTGTCATTAATTTGTCATTAAGGAACAAAAGTTACTTAATGGGAACGGAGTGTCTTAACACTAGGTTTCTAGGTTACCTCTATCTACCCTGCTAAGTTACGGGACAAAGAGTGCAGCTAAAAAAAACAACAAAAAAAAAACGAGTATGTAATCGTTTTGTTCAATCGATTTATTTTATTTTAGTTAATCGTTTTGTTTGTCTATAGATATGTATTCATTACTTCAATTGTTTATGTAGTAAACAAAATCACAATATTAAAGCCATAGTAAACATGCTTCAAGAAAAAATCTATAAACCATCTAGTGCTTAGTTTTAGTATACAGGGTATTGGGATATTAACATTCGTGCTTGAATAATTTAAAGCAAATACTGGCAATATAGATAAGCTACGCTTGACTTGACTACGATTTATATTGCATAGTACTAAAATACTATAGTAGTATTTTCGAAATAATTACGATAAAGATAAGAAATTATTTAAGATTAAAATTAATATATTTAAGATTTATTACTTACGTCACCATATGCACCTCCATTCCAATCAATTTGCTCCTGTTCTTCCTGTTGCTCGCTCTGAGGCGCTGGAGAAGGAGCTCGGCCGTTCCTTAAGGCTTTAGTCCTCAAAGCGCGACGGATATCAGCACGAGCAAGTTCGTTACGTCCGTGTTTGAAGAATTCAATTACCGCTACCACTAAAGCCAATAATAAGCCGCCAACTAATACGTAAAAGATACCAGCGACCTGATTCAGACCTAACTCCTTGCCATGGATCTGTTGAAATATGATGTTTTAATATATTATAAAGTATGAAATTAAAATGAAAACAGCCGTGGCGCATGAGCACAAGTGTATGACTGTGAACGCGACAGGTTATGGGTTCGATCCTCACTCGAGGGAATTAAATATTTAATGTTTTCTTTGCTTTGGCCTTTGAGGCAATGCGCGGCGTTCCTCTACACAAAGAGGTATGAGGAACGGAGGGTCTTAACACTAGGTTCCCTCTGCCTACCCTGTTGTGTATGGAATACAGCGTAAAGCTAAAGAAAAATAAATATTTACTTTTGTTGCTATAATGAATCTGTTAAATGTTAATAGGGTAAATAACACTTAAAGGAAATAAACCGACGAAAAACAGCTAAATATGATAAATTATTTATAAGTATTGAGGCCGTCGTGATGCAAGTGCATAGGGGTGTGAGTATAACGCGACAGATCGACGGACGGACGGGTTCAATTTCCACTCGAGAAAAAGAATTATTATTTATTAACATTTTTATTTTTCCGCTGTGGCACCAAGGCAAAAGCTCGATGTACAATGTCTCCAAAAAAATGACGGAAAACGGGGACAGAGTGTGTGTACACTAGATTACAGCGTAAAGCTGTTTTTTTTAAAATTATTATTACATATATTTATTTCAAGATATTATAATAACGAGGTTCCTGAAGACTATAATGTGTTTACGATTACATAAAACCTTATCCACTTTTTTCATATCAAAGCACAAAGTTCAGAATATTAAGCCTCTGAATCAATATAGCGACGCTACACACGTCGAAATTTCTTTGAAATGCAAAATATTTCATATTCAATAAGGTTATATTTTACTAGCACTTGGGATTTTCAATTTTGTGGTGGCTGACGTGTCTTCTGATTACTAAATCTATATGTGTATCAGTTTCGCCCTATCCCGCATATAGCAGGGCAGGCACAAGGAACCTAGTGTTAAGACACTTCCCACTCCCACTCCCCACCCGAATGGGGATCAAATCCACAATCGTCGCTTTACAGTCACTCCCTTGCGCCCCTGAGCCACGACGGCCTCAAAAATAAATCTATTTAAGTATACAATATTCTTATATAAGTTACCTCACTATCGGCGGAGCACTTGCTATCGATGAACCATTTCCGGACAAGAGTCTGTAATGCACCTTCGTCCTTAAGAGCCTGTATAGCTAGATTTACTCCATCCCTACAAAATGTGAACTTCTAATACAGTTTGTTGATGAAAATAAAATCATATAATTAGAACCTTATAACATTATTATTTAAATAACTTAAATTATAAATACCAAAGAAAACTCTAATTCTAATACAATAAAAAACAACATGAGTATATTATAACAAAACTTTATTATTCGCAATGCTTTCTTTAAGTCAACATTTCACATCAACATCGCTTAATTCGCAGAGCACATAATATTGTTTATAGCCATAACATACCTTAGTTTGGATCCTTTCGGGAATGCAACAGCAAAGTCCTTGACACCGGATTGGGTGACGGAAACCATCATTTCGCAAGGCTTTTTAATTTCCGAAGGTCCCAAGAAATTTCGTGCAGACAGGAATCCCATCCAGACGTGGTCATCCGGCTCATCCAGCGGGCGACGAGGAACTTGATCCTAAAAAGAATTCTTTATGTTATTAGAACTAATCGTTTTTGTTTTAGATTTTGCCTGCGTGAACGTGAAGTTCAGTTCATTAATCATTCATAATTTCATTTATTACATTATTTTTTGTGTACAATATTTTTTTATTCAGCTTCACGCTGTATCCCGCACATAACAGGGTAGTCAGAGGGAACCTAGTGTGAAGACCGTCGATTCCCCATTTCCCCCCGGATTTTGGAGGCATTGCGTGTTGAGTAGCGGAACTCATCGCCGCGCTTCGCTTCGACACCAGAGCGAAGAAATGAAAATATGAATTTGAATAAATATTTCATTTCCTCGAGTGGGGATCGAACCCACAACCGTCGCGTTACAGTCACAACCTTGTGCCCCTGTGTCACAACGGCCTCTCATTTATTAATGTATATCATGTATTAATAATAATTTTGATCTTTTAAATATTAATCTTTTAATCACCTAAACGTGTATGTAGTTTGTATTTAAAAAACAGAATAAGAATATAATATTGGGCCGTTAGATTAACTGTTGCCAGTGTTATAAATTTACACCATTATGTGCGGCAGTTAAAGTGTTTTATATAGCACCTGCATTTTAACCACATTCAAAATCATAAAAAAAGTAATAAAATATATTGCAGTAAGCCATTTGAATAAAATTTTAACCAGGGTGTGTTTGAACAATGTTTTGATATAACAAAAGGTCTCTAATTTTTACCTTATTCATCAATTTTAATTCAATTTTTATTCATTGACTCCATGTTGGTTTTGGATTCGAATCAAAATAAATATTCATACAGAGTTTACTCTAATTTAATTTATTTAGACAAGATACTATGACGTTATTTTCACTTATATAATTTCCTTCTAGCTAAAATTTTATTTAGCGATTAATATAGGAAGATATTTATAAATATAAAAAGAAATAATAAAAATAACAGTTTTTTACTTGAACATAAAATTTTCATGCTGAAAGTCCATTGAATTCTTTATATAATAATCAAATAAAGAGTTTTTTTTTCAGTTTTGAAAAATTATGGCTATATTAAGCACTAGCTATTTTCGCAACATAAGTTTCTTCTACTAAGAGAAGAAAACGTGCTAGTGCGTTCCCTTAGATTTGAATAAACTATTGCTATCAGAGAGGGCAGAAAGCTACATTAAAATATTTTTTAAACTTGTAAAACATATTACAAATTTTCCTCAAGATATCGTTACAATTACATAAGCATGAATGATGTCATAGACAAAAGTTATAGCATCTATAAAATAATCATAATATAAATCGAAGAGGAAAATAATATAATGTGATTTTCATAGATACATACGTAAGTATAAGAGAAAATATATAAAAATTTTTCCTGGTCAACCTGGTCGGTTTCCAGGAGGCGCGGGTTCGAGTCCCGCTACGTTCAAAAAAATTTTTTATACGTTTTCTAAATAAGTAAATATATAAACATTTTATTTCCACTTACTTCGGGGCAGGTTGTCACTTTGGTGTATGTTTGAAGAGGTTCGTTTATACGTGTGATCGTTAGGTAGGAAGCCATGTTAGCCGTGTAGCTAGATACAACGATGAAGGCAAAGAAACACCAGAAAGTACCCACGATCCTTCCTGAGATTGACCTAAAAATTTTCAAATATGTTTAGCACATCAAATTAAATTAGATTTATATAAACAGAAGTTATGTTTAATGTTTATTTTAATATAGCCAGGATGAATGCGTTTTAGGCTAACCAATTTTTTTTTATAAACAGGCCTTAATTAGTCCAGCCTAGTCCAAACCACATATCAAAAAAAGATTTTTATTAATGTTTTGTATTTTTTATTGTCAAAATAGTTTAAGAACAATTGATATACGCTCCACAGGATTCGAATTAATTAATTTCTTACTCCCCAAATTGTTGTAGGAAAAGCCAAATAAAAAATTAATAAGAAAGCAAAAGATAATATTGAGCAAGCAAAAGATAGATTGTCATTAGTAATATGAGTAATTTTAATGCTGTTAACAAAGAATTATGCGTTTTTCTAATAAAATTAAGTTAAAGTAATCTTAAAAACAATGTTGTATTATGTATTTTAATGTTACAACATTCACTGACCTCGGTGCAATATCGCTGCCTTGCTGCATAAAGGATCCCAGCGAAAACCACAACGAATTCCAAAGGCTAAATTCGTTTACCACAGTCGTCTATAAAGAGAACGTTGCTTAAGAAAATTCATTTTTAAAATGTATGTATTATAATTATAAAAACCTCAACACACAGTACAGGAAAATCGTAAACGGAGTATCTTAACACAAAGTTTTCTTTGTCTCCCCTTCTATATATGAGATACAGCGTGAAGCTAAAAAAAAGGAATGTATCGGAAATTAAAAAGAGACAATGTGCGATGTTGTGGAAAAATATTCTAATAAAATTCTCTTAAACTTCATAAATAATAAATAATATCACTGACATCTAGTTATTATAATACATCTAAATATTATTTATTATTAAGTAATGTGTACAAAACATTTCAATTTCTTGCTAACTTAAAAAAAAGTCTTTATAAGATTTGATAAATTTACTTTAGTAGTAGCTATTTCGTTGCTATCAGTGGTGTGACTGTCGGTGAGAGACATAACGCGCCACTCGTTCGGTGAAAATCTCGACACGAGGAACAAACAGAAGCTGACGCCAAGGAAACTTCCGATAATCGAAAACTGAAAAATATTTACGTTTTCAGATATTTTGTTTTAATAATAAAAATATACAATTTTATCGAGGAGATTATGTTATGATATCGATGTGAGAACGCGACAGGTTGAGGGTTCGATTTCCACTCGAGGAAATGAAATATTTAATATTTTTATTTTCTCGTACTGAACACGCAAGGCCTCGAGAATTCAGGGGAAAGTGATAAGTATGGAAGTTTCTTAACAGGAAGGGAGTGTTTTAACACAAGACTTCCAGGCGCCCTCTGCCTTCCCTGCTATGTGCAGAGAAGGCAGAGGGGGCTGAAGTGAAGCTAAAAACATATTCAAAAATATAATAAGCTATACTTTTCATAATTAAAATCCGTCAAATATTTTTTTTAATACAAAATACTGACAGTATACATTAATTAACTTATAAATAAACTATATATTATGATATGATGAACATATGAACTTACCCACAGCTCCATGGATAAAGGACGTAAGAAAGTGAAAATGGTGGAAATATCAGTTGAAATCTCCTTTTTGGTAGTAGCGTCGAAGGAAAGGAATGGCTTGCTGAAATCAACAACTTCTTCACGTTCAATCGTAACAGTCAATGGTGCGATAGCCATGTCTGCCTCCTAAAAATATATTTTAGTTATTAATATTTAGTGTTTAGACAAATGAAGACGACGGTTGTGGGTTCGATTCCTACTCGGGCAAATTAATTATTATTTATTAATATTTTAATTTCTTCGCTCTGGTACGAAGGTAAAAGCGTGGCGTTGAGTTCCACCACTCAACACGGAATATCTCGAAAATTCAGTGCCTCGAAAAGTGAGGAACCGAGAGTCTTGGTGTTCTTTCTCTGCCTACCCTGATATAAGCTGAAAAAAATTCAAAATGTATGTAGAAACAGTATTACGGATCAGTTGGAATCAGTCCGAATATATTTGCGACGATTGTGGCTTCAATTCTCAATTAGGAGAATATTTTTATAACAAAGAAATATATAGATTCCGGAACGTGTAGATGAAGGGTGGCGTTATATACGACAATCCTTAAAATGTAAAGTCACTAAATGGGGCGGGATGTCTATTGCATTGGATTTGATTGTCTCTGCTTACTTCGCATTTTAGGTACCTTTTTTATTTATATTGTAACATTTTGTTAGATAAAATATCTTATATTATTTTGTTCATTTTATTTTTTTTTGCCAGCAAAGTGAATTTGCTATTTTCAGCTGGCAAAAATAACTAACTTAACTTTTCAATATAATTTAAATCAGAATAAGATTTCGTATTCTTTAAAATTTGTAGGTTTATTTACTTAATCGAATAAAGAAAAAATATATAAATGTTACAATAAAAGTGTTAGTGAATATTTAAATGAAAAAAGATAACTTTGCTTTGAGTGCGTTCAATGTAAATATTGGGCGAACCAATAGAAGAGCGGATACATTTTAGATCTTCCTTGGAGCTTTCCACAATGCATATTATAACATAGTATAGCCATCCAATATTTACACTATATTAATATTAAATAAGCAATAAAAAAGTCTGTCATACAAGACTTTTTTTCAGGGTAGGCAGAGGCAACCTGGGAACTTAGTGTTAAGTCACTCTGTTGTAATTAAAAAGTTTCCGTTTCTGTAGGCATTTTGTGTTGAGTGGCAAAAATCATGCCGCGCTTTGCCCCGTTACCAGAGCGAGGAAATGAAAGTATTAAATATTTACTTTTTTTCGAGTGGGAATCGAACCCACAACCTGTCGTGTTTACAGTCGCACGCTTGTGCCCCTGCGACCTATACGTACCCACATCACACATCTATATATAAGATCGATGGTGGAAATAGAGCAATTTTGAAGATGCTCTCATGGAAATATTTGGGGCAATAGTCCGTGACACAATCCTAGAAGATTTTGCCGTTTTTGATACCCCTAGGTACTCGATAATGTACTTTATATGTAAAACATTAGGTAACCTATAATATTGGTAGCCAAAAGTTTGAAACTTCACGTTCGCGAGATTATCTTTATCTGGGCTTTGTTGTCACGTATGAATATAATATATTATAATACACGTCTAAGTTCTTGGTGTGGTATTATTATATGAAATGTATGTAATTAGTATTTAATATATATATATATATGAAAAAATGTTTTTGTTTGGGTGGAAAGTTACAAATTTATTCCTTTTATTTTAAGCGAGGAATTTCTCGAGCTCTCTCGTTTTGCCACATTTTAACTCGGACGGACACGGCATTTTATCTTGTTACCATTCTTCGATCGGGAATCGAACCGTTACCCTCGTGCTTAAGAGTCACTACGCCACCACATCCTTATTACTATTTCCTTAACATGTAGAATCGTATAAATAACTCGTTATCTAAGTGCACCCAGTAGCTTGACTCGTATATAACTCTTATACTTTGCAAACTAAATGTGATGCGGAACTTGAGCCAATTTCACGTAAAACTGTGTTATAAGATAATTTATTTGAGACATTTCGCTGTCTCGATACTTTGACGTGATTCCAATTTTTTTTTAGCAAATTATTATATTGATAAATATATTATTTTATATGTTGAAACCAAACGTAGAGTAGGGGGTATAAGGGTGTGACTGTACACATAATAGGTTGTAGGTTCGATTCCCACTGGAGAAAAACAATATGAAGTTATAAAAAAGGATTCTGTATATATTAAATTTAACTTATTTTTTATCACACTTTCACTAACTAATATTTTTATAACATGTTATATTCTTAACAAAGTAAAAATAATTTTACAAAATATTAGGTATTGATTTATCGATTATTAATTGTTTTGTTTATTTTTTTAATTTTGTTTTTGTTTATATATTAAAAAAAAAACTTTAATATGACTTCAATTATTCTTACAAAATAAATAATCAGTTACCAGTCATCCAAAGAAATAAATAAATAATAAAAAAAGATATTTCATGACCAAGAGCTTTTTTTAAAAGCCATAAGAAACTTACAAAACTATTCAAAGAAAAATCTTAAATTCATTGATTATATGAAAGATTATGAAGATTCGGAGCCTTTGTGAAGTAGTTAAGTAAGTGAATGCAAATAGAATTTTCGTAAAAACTTTCTTTAGTTCTGTTCCTACTCCTTAGCATTGCAGTGCAAATGTATGGCAGGTCATTGCTTATGGATGGTGTTAACTCGCGATCGATTTAATTCTGACTTTTAATAGTAAAATTGAATGTTCTGTACAGATTTTTAAACATTTGGGTGGTATAAAGTATTTTTTTATATTTTTTTGGGAACCAGGGAATTTAGTGCTAGGAGACACTATTCCCATTAAGACACTTCCGTTCATCATTTTCACTGAATTCTGGAAACTCAAAAAGGTGTCGGGAAACATAAAAATGAAAATTAAATATTTCATTTCTTACAGTGGGAATTGAAATCACAATCATGGTGTACGCCGGTGCTCCTTCGCCACGACTGGCTTCGAATAATCTTAGCTTTGAAATATATGAATGTATTTGAATTTATGAAAATATTGCTGTACCCTCCTATAAAGACTAAAAGTTGGAGACAATAGGTTCACAGCTATTCCATTCACGTGTAAACTTCGACCGTGGGTTCAATTCAAGTAGTTTGAAAGACTAGTTGGGGGGAATAGAAACAAGATATTGACAATTATTTGTTTAATGCATAGAATATTTGCAGTCTCTTTACTGACTATTGAATATTGTAAATATATTTATTATAAATATACTTACACTATGGATATTTTTATGAGCTGCATTGCATTTTTTAATGGCATAATTGTACAATGTCTGGCCGTAAATATGATGGCTGTGATGACCCACTCATGCTCAAGCTAATGAATAACTTTCATTCATCCCCTATTCGTGAACAAAACCTAATGCAGCGTTAAGTTCCAAATCGTGTAAAGTTATTTCTCAAATTCACACGGAAAACGAAGAACAAACATTCTTGACACTGAGCTTTTCCTGTAAGGCGTTCTTTCTCCCTAACCTGCTTGCTATGCGTGAATGAACGTGAAGTCATTATAAATATTTTGAACTTTCTTAAAGTGTTATTTCACACTTAGGAAACAAAACTACTTATTTAGATAACGTATTAAAAATTCGGGACTCAAACCCGCGCCTCTTGGAAACCGACCAGGCGCTCTGACCACTAAGCCATGCGTTCTAATCAAGCTACGTCGAAATTTTTATAAGCTTGTTACAACTTATCTATGTTGTTAGCATCTCTGTAGGGAGAATGCTATTTATTTTTAACATGTTTAAAGTGTTATTCCACACTTAGAAAAGAAAAACACTTATTTCCTACACGTTTTCTAAATGAGTATTTCATTATAAATAAGCATATACCACAAGAATTATAAAATAATATTTTATATATAATTAATCATACGGCTTTATTAAGCCGTATTATAATATTATTATATTAAAAATCTCCTATAGGATAAAATCACATACACAAAACCAATAAGCTGAATGCTATTTATACTTTTGAGTGAAAAATGCGAACTATTTTATTGCCGTTATGAATTCTTTTTAATTGTTGAATACTTTTATTATTGATATGCAATTTACTTTACGGGTGACGTTTCTTTATTCTTATACAATATTTTTCTATTGTATATATTTTGATTTAAAAAAATTGAGAATATTATTTTAACCTTAAATGAAGATGACATAAATAGTTGAGATAGAGAATGTTACTGAATTTTACAAAATGGGAACCTATTAAGTATTTATTAAGGCGATAATGTATAAGTTCTGTTTCTATGTTACTATGGTTAAATTAAGAAGCGTTTTAATTTTTCCAACTTGAATCCATATCCCGCGCATAGGTCCCGGTACAGAGTACGTAGTGTCAAGACACTCTGTTCTCCACTTTCTGATCAAATTTGATACATTGCGTGTGTTAAGTGATTCCATATGATAATAGAGAGTCAGAAAATTAAATAAATCCATTCCCCCAATCTTATTAATACATTTCATATTGATATCTAGTGAAAATATATTTTTTATGTAAGCTATAAGTACTTGACTTGCATTTGAGTATTTTAATAGACAACTCAGTGTTAAATAAATGAAATAACTATTTCATTTTTGAGGATTCACTTTTCATCACTCTGAGGAATTAAACGTACAACCATCCAATTACAACCATTAAATTACAACCATCTACGCTATGTTCTAATTAAATTTATAAAATCTTATATTTTGCAATAACCGCACTGTGCAAAATAGAGAGGTTAAAATTTATTTTAACTTCATTTATTTTTATACAATATTCTTCTAGGGATACTTTAAAATTTATATAGAAAAATCATATATGTTTAGTATTATTATGAACAAAATAAAAAAAAAAGTTTACATTTAACACACAAATTACAATCATTACTCACAATATAAAACTTAATACTTTTATAATATGGATATTCTTTTATTTTTCTTAAATTTAAGTAAAACAAATATATCTACATTAAGGGAAAACAAGTTCAAATAAGTTTTAAAAGCGAAGTAAATTCTCACCTTGCGTATTAACTCTCCAACCACACCGTCCCATCCGCCGACGAGAGTTGGGTTCTCAGCGCCATATTTATCATCTTTGACAAGTCGTATTTCATCTGAAACAGATTTCTATTTAATACAATTGACAAGGAAATGTATTGATAAAATAATATTAGTAAAATGGGAAACAGAGTAATAGATTGTTTAGGATGTCTTATATCTCCCAACAATTTTGTAGCTAACAATTTTAAATTACTTAGAGGACATTATTTTCAATGAGAAAAAAACTGAGGCCTGAAGAACATTTGATTTTTGTCAAATTAAATAACAATATGATAACGTGAATTTTATAAAAACTTACATTTCACTTCCAATTTCGCCATCAAAAGGTGTGTTAGATCAATACAGAAGCCGCGGTATTTAGCATTTGGGTCGACAAATTCCTTAGCATGCATGACATAGGGGTCCTCAGTAATGGTGGTGACGACGTAGGTCTTGTTACGATCGTAGTGGCCCAAGTCCTTAAGTCCCGGAAGCTTAGAGGCAACGGGGATGAGTCCTCGATTGTCATACCAGGTCCCAATCTAGTTAAAAAAATATATTACATTTATCAATAGTTCATGTACATACTGTTTCGTCGCTTTTGTGAATATTTGGAGGACGAGTGTATAATGTTGGAGGTAAATTAAAATTAAGTCTCATGAAAACAATAAAAATATAAACATAATACCTACAATTTTTTTAATAAAATATTTTTCAATATTTCAACGACTAAACCAACTAACATATAATCAAGAGAAATGCTCCAAGGTGTTAGCGTCTAAGTGCAACGTGGGAACGTTGCTCTTAGATGACATTTGTATTACAATCTCATACTTAACGGCTCCAGGTTATATAAACAAATGCATATGTATTCAATTTCTAGTTTATAAGTAACAATTATTTAAAAAAAATTCAAATACATTTGTTGATCGGTTTTTACAAGTTCTGAACTATAAATATTTTATTAATACTAAACATTACATATATGATAAATGATATGTGTTCAATTCCATGATAATTTATAATAAATAAAGGAATATAAATATAATTAGATATGTGAATAAAAATAATACTATTTATATTCTATATATACAATTATATAAAGAGAAAAAAAATTGTATGTCTGTATGTTTGTAGTGGATAAACATAAAAACTACTGAACCGATTTTAAAAATTCTTTCACTATTAGAACGCTACATTATAACTAAGTTCACAGACTATATTTATTTCTAGAAAGTAAAGGATCCCTATCCTTATTAAAATTTCTGCTGTTTAGTCTTTAAATTATTAAAATCGTATATTCCATTCAAAAGATTTTACGAATTTAAAAATTTCAATCTGGACAAATATATCTTTCTCAATTTTGTAGTCCCTACAAATACCACTGTTAAAGTAGTGTACAGGGAAGCTTGGGTAAATGTGGAAAACAAAAAAGGAAAAATCTTCCTCCCAAACCGCTGAACCAATTGTGATGAAACATACGTTTTTTACAATTTTTTAAAATAAAAACAAGGATTTCATCGTTTTACGTAAAGTTAGTTGAGTATGAGCTTTCTGAAAGCTTACATTTGATCACAAACATAAAAACTAATAATGTTCTACGAAAACATTGTCCTTTACAAAATCTATAAAAGTGTCTGCGATATTAAATATATTTTTTTGTAGATTTTAATATTATATAATATATATTTAATTTTATCGGGTTATTGTTAATTTCCTTTCTTTAATTTGATATTACTCCTCATCATAAAAATATACAATTGATTAAAAAAAATACAATATAAATAAACAACCTTCCATCGACCCTACAATGGAAGGCTTGACCGAAGCGAGCCCTGTCGGTCATTTTAAGGCCTACAGCGATTCCGTGATCAACGTGAAGGTGGATCACGGAAATACGAGTACGAAGTTAAGTTAAGTTTAAGTTATTTGTTATTTTGTCTTCACTTGTTTGGGTGGTAGATTAGCGCGGCGTTGAGTTCCTTCAGATAGTACACAACTCTTTCTTCTGGAAAATGGGGGACGGAAGTGCCTTAATGTAAAGAATAAAGTTATACTTTTTTATTTCCAAAACAATCTAAAACTATTATGGAAATTACGATTATGTAACCCAAGGTATTAAAACTTTCAAATTAATAGTATTTACAAGTATACTACGGACTACGGCCAAATGCATAAAAACAAGGATAGTTTCGTGAATTCGCGTGCGAAGCCACGATCGGGACCCTAGTCATTAATGAAACTTAAATAAATGAATATTATATTGACTTAGTTTTTTATAAATAGATAGAACAAGCAATAGCACAACTAACCTTAACCATTTCCCTCTTATCATTCATTTCGATCAATTGCAGAGTAAAGTTTCGTCGGTGGCCAGCTTCGTTGAACCGGATGGGACCAGTCAAACCCTCTATCTCCGTCTGCAGCAAATAATAAAATATCTACCTGCTTTTGGAAACTTAAAAACACACAGGAGAAATTTTACGATCATGTTGACAATTATATATACATAATATATATATGTAAATATAAAATATTAAATTCTAATTGTAAGAAATGATAATTCAGGAGTACAGCCGGAGTTATATTAAATTTAACTTTTTTTAAAGATTTAATTAAAGAACACAATTAATCAATAATAATTAACCATTTCGTACATAGGAACAACCTCTGCAAACTCAATATAAAAAATCGGATCCATTTTCGACACCTGTGTACGCTTGTATAATTCCACTTAATTTGAATCCAGCCTTAGGCTACCCACCTACTGGATTTATGGGCTCGTAGACAATGTCGATCAAATTATCAGCGTTGTGAATGGTAAATAAATGGTAGAGATATTTTAATATATTTTAGTTAGTTATGCTATTTTTTTATTTATAGATATGATCACTTTATCACATACTCTATTTAAGTTTTCCAATAAGATTAAGATAAAAATGATTTACAATGTCTGTATTTTTTGATCATATTTTTAATTATACAGAATTCTTATTTTACAATTTGTACAGAATTGACTGAAATTTATCGCTATATAGCGCTATATCGCTTACGCTGTGTTTCTAAACGCTAGAAGACTCAAAATCGATTCAGAATAATTGCTCTCCAAATTAAATTTTCGAGTCTATCTATAATGTATGAAAAATGAGAGGAACGTTTGTAATACTTTTCGTTACCTGTGTTATTATAAAAACTCTTTGTTGTCCGGTGCTCGAATTTTGTACACATTGAACAAAAATCCTATAATAAAATATATATTTTTAAAGGATAAAATATTACAATTTAAACGTTCATGATATCTGTAAAAGAGGAGAATAATTCGAAATCCAGCGCTAAATGAAACGGTAAATTTAGCGTAGAAGCGACTATACGTTTTTTTTATTTATGTACCTAATATATGTGGTTATATCGAATAAAAAAGTATTTGTTAAAATAAAAACGTCTAACCTATTGTCTGTTTACGGCGTACATTTTTCGTGTCCAATAAGAATAAAGGCACTCGCACAATAAAATGTTTTAAAAATTCAAAGCAACGTAATCCCTTTTCAAGACCAAGAGCATAGAACACGATTGTCCTGTGATAAGTGTATAAAGCGGCGAAATGTAAGATGTCCCCACTCCCAACGTTTACCGAACAAAGAAATAGGAAACTCATAGCAACCGCAATATCCTCGCCACTCGTTAGCTTAGTTTTAGCAAGAGGAATCCATTCACGTTTTTAATACGAACAACTGCAAGGCATTCGATTTCGAATCATTTCTTTCCTTTGTTAAGCTTTATATTGTGTAATAGTATGTTTTACATCAACTGGTTTGTTTTCAACTCTTTAAATATATTGAGGTATTGGGTATTTTTGTTTTATTTGTTAATATGATATTATTTCGGTCTAAGATTAACTGAATTTTAGAATGTTTGAAAAATTTTGAATTTTAGGTTGATATATGATGTTATTCATAAATAATATAATACCTTTTAACTTGGCGATCGTATTGTCTCAGTAGATTGAAAAAAATTTTTAAGAGCTTGTTTTTACTATTCTTTTGAATTATACAGACCATAACAATGTAGGCAGTTGAAACCTAGTGTTAAGACAATCCGATTCAACAGGTTAATTTTTAACATTAGATTTGAAATTTTTGTATGTTTATTAATTTAAGTAAATATAATTTTAAAGTACATTATACAAAAAAAATATTGCTTGTGACGTTGTGATGTGAATATATTATAATTTTGTAATGTTAATTGTGTTTATCTATTATTACATTTTTTATCAATAAAAATGGCATAAAAAAATTACACTATAAATATATTTAAAGTAATTAAAAAAAAAACCACAACATGTCAAATATAAATTTTGTTCAACTAAGAGATTCCTATAAATATTTAGGTCACATTTATGTACGAGCATTTAAATTTATCTCTCGTCTGCCTCTCGTTGAGTTCAAAAGTTGCACGTGGAGGAGCAACGGGCTAAGATGAGAACATATACAAAACATTTACATCACACAAGTATTTTCATATTCGAATACAACGATTGACAAAAGTAATGAAGCATTCGCTCGCAGTCACTGAATGTATGAATTGGCGTCTTTCATTCGCATAAGCAATGGGGACTTTTAAACATCTGTCGAGGAAAGAATACGCTGTAATATAATTGAATGGAATAATTTCGCCATCTAAAATAAATACATCACGAGTGAATCTCTCTGGCATGTGAAGTTATTGGAAAATTATTCGTATGAGAATCTGAATATTGTTACGTTTGAAAGAATTTTTTTTACGGCTACGCAGCCTGATATTCGTTACGTCTATTAATAGTAGTTTAGGCACATCACAATATTAATTTTAAGCAAGAATTATTAAATTTGCTACTAACTTACCCGTTTGATGATACGAGAAATCCTCTCCCCAAATTCAAAGACGACAACTTGGCCTTTGGTGTGGCAGTCCATGTAGGAGCCGTTTTCGACTCGACGGTTAGTGGTGCGGATGAAGTCAGGACGCTTGCGAAGCATCCGGAGAACAGCGTCGACCAGCACTTGGACAGTGTCGTACATAAGCGCAGCTTGAGCCTAAAGGATATAAAGTGATGTAATAGGAATATGCATGATTTTAATTAAGTTTCGTTATTGTCATAGATGTCATCTTTGCGCAGTTAAGTTATCTATTTCATTCTGATAAGGGGGCAAAGAACGGCGTTGAATTCCGCCACTCGTAACGGAATTTCTTAGTACTAGATTCCAATGTCTCATTTGACTACTCTTCTATGTACAGGATACAACGTGAGGCTAAATAAAACTGAAAAATCTATTAAAATTTGGACACTAAACTATATAAAAAAAAGTACCAAGCTGTTTTACATTACTAAGAAAAGCCAGTTCACAAAGATCGCCAGCTGAATGTTTAATTAGAATTTCATAATGATTCGGGATCGTGCCCGACTTGGTTATTACAATCACGTAAATATGCAATACTAACCTACACCCTTGTTTTTAGTGACCCTGGCTTTCGAGATGAATGTGAATGAACTATTCTTGCAGGGATTCTTGATTGTTCTCTCGGGTGTGTCTTGTATTGATTCTACTATCGTTTGGTGAAATCTAATAACGTTACTCCAAGGATTGTTAGTCGGGTTGCCTAATATGATATGTTTTGTACGTAGGATCTAGCTTATCAATCTATTTTTGTGTTTTTGTTATAGTTAAGGTCTATTTAAGTGTAATCTTGTATTGTATCGGATTTCAACATGAATCTAGTTTTATTAAACACTATCATCATATTGTTTTGTCTGCTATGAGTAATTGGTTAAGTATTTGAAGTAAATTAGAAGATTTACGTTGTATCACGTATACAGCAGAGGGAACCAATTTTTAAGACACTCCGTTCCCCACTTTTCCAAATTTTGCAAGGCATTTCGAGTGTCTCAGAACGAAGAAATGATAATATTAATAAATAATTCATTCCTTTGAGTGGGGGACAAACCCACGTTATAGTGACAGTCACGTTATAGTCATATCCTTGCTCCTGCCCAACGGTTTGCCCCTAAGATAGTAAATAGATAACTTACCGAAATGGAATCACTGCGCCACAGCTCAATGAAATTTTGCACCATCTTTCTAGAAACGTCGAGTACACGAAAACCTGTGATGTTTATAGCACCAAACTCAGTTACGTCTTTTTCCCAACGATCATCCATTACCTGAAACAAGGCGTAAATTTGAACCCCCAATTAAACTTACAGAGAATAGTTGACCCTTTTACGCTTTAGCGCAAATGTTTCTGAGTAATATAATCACCATGCTATATACATACATACATCTATGTATATAACTAGTGACACACTTTTATTTACAGTTCGTGTGAATTTTTAATGAACTATGCTTATTAGTGAAGACTTTTCCATTCATGTAAATAGAACATTTTGTTTGAACGAACCCCGAACTGACTGTCTTTTTACTAACCAGACAAAATGGAAATGGGTCACGTTAACAGTTCGAGCGTATAATTTTTATTTGGTTTTTTTTGTTTTTGTCTAAAGCTAATTAGAAAGCATATTCAATGCAACGTTGAAACGTATCTATATATGTGCAGATTAAAAAATAACAAAGTCTATTGTATTCTGATAAAACATAACGGTTCTTCATTTCGAACCTATTGATCAGAAGAGTGGCCAATCATTTAGATGACTTTATCATCAATTTACTTTTATATGCTTATATTCATCAAATATTTATGAATATAAGCATATAAAAGTCACGCCGTTTCCCATTTATTATCAGTTAATTTACAAAAAAAATACATTTCGATAAACAAATTAATTGTTTTTAATATTTAATACTAAGAACTTCGCGTTTAGCTTAGTTTCTTCTATTTCTAACAGTACAAATCGTCTCAAATGACATAAACACAAATTTTGGCAAAAGCATAATAAGCTAACGATAAATCGGCTATAACAGTCCAATACACTAATATTTGTAAAACAGAAAATATTATCCAAATACCAGCACGTAATTGCATTCTCGGTGCACTTTATCCATTTTATTGCCGTACTTCCATAGCAGAAATCCATTTGTAAAAATTACAACCGTTCCAGGGTACTAACAACCCCAATTTTCGGCATAATACCTGGAAGCGGAATAGCTTGTAGATACCGCAGTGGGTTAACGATGAATGGTTGGGCACTCACCAGACCACTTAGAAAGTAATGATAGTTTCGTCGGCCAAGATGCACGTCGCGTACGTGCAAAATTAGTGCATCTTTTGCCAGTTGGGTTTCACAGTCGAGGATGACGTATTTGTTGCTCCAACGGTCGATCTTTTCTAGGGAGACGAGGAATGTGACCACTTCTGTCGCATTCGCCACCCGTTTCACATTTGTAATGCGAAACGAAGCCTTGCCTGGTTGCAGGCTTTGGTAGAGTTGCTGTAGGCGCAGCAGACCTGTAAGGAAAGAAACAGGTTAAAATGTCTGTTCGTTATTCTGTCTTTAATTATATTTTATTGGATTTATATTTGGGCCAAGGCCAATTATATATATTTATTTACAATGTTTAGAATAATTATTTATTCATTATGATTAATTTTTCAATTGAAAATAATAAGCAAAATAGGAGTCTAGTTTTGATAATCTTATATTGTTCTATCTTCACGCTTTTCTCTCATTTAGCGGTGTGATGGCTGAGATCTCCAGGTAAACTAAGTTTTAGACACTATTTACACTAAACAAACACCTTACTATAAAAATTTGATTATTTAAAATATATGAAAATTCTAAAAATATAACTGCCATTAACATTTAATATTGTTACTAATCATTATTTATAAATATTATTAAAATAAAAAAAAACAACACTCTACACCAGTTTTTAACCCTCACAAATTAAACTAATTTGATGAAAATTCTCCATTCATTTCACGTCGAGTAATGTATATACATAATTTTACAAATAACTTTATTTACATATAAAATCGCAAAATTTTAATTTACTACTTTATCGTTGGTTATACCTGAAAGGTTTCCGCACCAATTAAGCCGACGCTACGCCATAATAAACGCTGTAGATTTGAAATTTTACACTCCAATGTAAAAAGTCAAAGGTTTATTCATTGCGATACAAAAATGTAGCATGTGAAGCAATTAACTGTGTCGAGTTGAAACTTGTTCAATAACCTCAGAAATATTTGAAAGCTGATGTGATGTTGCTGTTTCCTTCGTCGTTATATGATTTTGCCTATTTGTATACACGAATTTGAGTATATGTAAGTTTATTATAAGTAAAATAAATCAGCTTCGTCACATTGCTATGGTCAGCAGAAGGAACCTAGTGTTAAGACACTCCACATTCCGCAGATTTTTTTCTGGATTGGCTTTTGCCTGACACCAGAGCAAAGAAATTAAAATATTAATAAATAATAATTCAATCTCCCGAGTGGAAATCGAACCCACAACCGTAAATAATATTATTTGTAATCGCGAAACTAAAAAAAACAAAAATGTTACATACCTACCAATTTTACATAAAAAAAAATCACCCACAAAATCAAAGAAAAATATTCTACAAAATATTTATATCAAATATTTTGGATATCATCGACAATTAAGTTAATTTATCGTTTTTCATTCAAATAAGTTATTTATTCCATATTGCTATAATCACGTACTAACCACATTTTGTCTAAAAGAACGCACAGACAACGTCTACGTACCTTGATGCAAGTTGGCAGTGGTGAAACTTAATACTGCATCGTAACTACAGTGATGTAGGTAGTAAATTGTTACTAGTGCTAGGTACATTCTTGTGTGAAAATCGAATCCACAAGCTACTTACGAAACTTAAAGTTTGTGGCCCACTATGTGTGACTGTCACGCGACATTTGAGAATTGGATTCCAACTCGAGGGAATTAATTATTATTTATTAATATATTCATTTCTTCGCTCTGGCATCAAGGAAAAATCTCGGCGTTGAGTTCCGTTATTCAACACGCAATGCCTCGAAAAATTCGGCGGAAAGTAAAGAACAGAGTGTTTTAACACTACGTTCCAGAAGGAACCTACTCTACTGTGTAGTGCAGTCAAAACGACTAAATGGACACATCAAGAGGTAACCAAAAGACCATCATTCATCACAGTCTGATTATGCTATAATACGTATGTTGTAGTCATAATTTGGAAGTAATATCCGCGAAAAGATTGGCGTGAAGACATCGTCCGCTAGAAAAGGGTTGACATCTGCGTAATAGAAGCGTTATCATTAGATTTTGGGCCATCGGTGTGACTAATGTTGTTCACAAATGTCATGTTAATTGATGTTCATTGTTTGGTGATATATTAGTTTATGGCACAATATCACAGATTCGATATTGGTTTAATTTTTTTAGGGTTCTGTGCCTTAAAAAGATAAAAAGGGAATTATTGTACGATCACTTTGTTGACAGACAAGACTATATACATATATCAAGATCATGTCGAGGTATAAAGTTGAAATTAAAAGAAAATATTTAAATATATGGTTCCTAGGAGCACAAATAATTAAGCTTCTAAGTTAACGCAATTAATTTTTTATTTCATATCATACAAAATAGCTCAAACACCCGAAAACTTAAATTTGACAAAATGATATGTTGTATTTACTTCCCGTTTGTAGGTAAATGGAAATAAATCCAGAAATTGGTAACGAACCAACGGTGGGCGAGTCCTAGTCAAACTTAACTGGTTCATATTTCTTTATATAATTCCCAATAAAATGTTGTGTGTGGCTACTCGTTGCATAGGGGCACACGTATGTGATTGTAAACACGACAGATTCAGGGCTCGATTCCCCATCGGCGAAATTAAATATTTAGTACTTTTATTTCCTTCCTCTAGTAACGGGGTACAGAATTGCCGCTAGAATTAAGCAAAAAATGGGAAACGGAAGTGTCTTGACGACAATAGAGTGGCTTAACACTAGGTTCCCAGATCGTCTTTGCCTACTTCTGCATCAATATTAAAACAAATATAAATAGGCAAAGAAAACTCGCGTCAAATCATTGTATTCTACAACATTCAGTCACTGCTAATTGCTGTCTACTCTAAGCAATTAAAGTCAGGCACGTGCACAACGACAACTACCACGACCATTATTATTATACTAATGTTTCTTTGAATCCCAATAATTAAAGGATACACAACAAAAATTTTTACAGCCATCTTGTTTATTCCACCGTCTACACTAAACTGAGATGTTCTAGCTTGTTCGTATTGCATTTCTTGTCGTTATTCCGCTAAGTTGCTTTTCACGTTTGCCAAATTCGAGTCAAAAAGTTTTACACTCGTAGGTACATACTGACTTTTTTTTATCTTTCACGTTGTATCCCGTTATAATGACACGGTAGATTCTGGAGGCGTGGAGTTGAATGGCGGAACTCAACGCCGCGCTTTCCTTCGACACCTGAGCGAAGAAATAAAAATAATATTTCATTTCCTCGACTGCCAATCGAATCCACAACCCGTAGTGTTTACAGTCACATGCTTGCGTCCCTGCGCCACAACTGACCTCATACACTCCCTAACTTAAGATTAACTGAATATTTAAAGGTAACCAACCATATTCTGAATTGCTAAATATGTTGATTTTTCAGAACAACGTCCAACTCCACCTCTTTGTGCTATGAAATATTGTTTAATCCTTGGACAAATATACTCTAGACTCATTTCAGTGTGGCCGATAGCAAGTGTTTACAGTGGCGACGAATTCAGCCTTTCGCAAACATAATACAATGTTTGTGGAGCAAACTTCCTTGCTTGCCGTATTTAATTGTAATTGTAATTGGAGAAACGCTAAAATGAGGTATTTCTAAAAAATTTCCTCGATTTTACACTTAATCTCGAGTTATATTGTAGTTACGGTTGGGTAAGAGTTAAAAAATGTGGCATAAAGAGCTGGTATGTAAATAAAATACACATCGGCTTTCACGAGCACCATTCATGAATGAATGAAATTTCAATATTTCGATATTATGGAATAGCTAGGAATTGAGAGTGTATTCACTTCTAGGCCATATTCATAACTCAATAATAAAATTGGATAGTAAAATCGAGTTGAATCGGAAAATATGTTATTTTATAATTTGTGGTGATAATGAATTTAAAAAAATCCAAAGGTTCAATTTAGTTTTCAGATAGATTTTGAAAAGATGTAAATATTAATTAGTCGGTGGGTAAGTTTTCTGTTTTATATGTATTTCGATTAAAAATATATTTATTTTATTAATTGGGAATGTTGTAAGACTATAATCTGGTGTATCTTTTTTAAAGCAAATTATGACAATATAATGCTTAATTAAATTTAAAAAGTTATAAAATTTTACTTATAAAGTTATTTTGTTATCGTGTATCTCCTGCATTCTGCATTATAATTTGTAAGCAATCCGTACGTTGCAGACATAACATAGTTTCTCAGCTCAGTCAAAAATTAGTATTTCAATTAGGACAATTTTCAGTACAACGGAACAATATTTGATGGTTATAATATCAAATTTGATACATAGAAAACCTATTTTTGATTGCAAAAGTGACATTCGTGAATTTAGCTTTAAACAGCTAAATAAAATTGAAAATTAATTTTTATAGCAGAATAAGGCAGATGAAATGAATGCCGTGTCAACAACTAAAGTAGGCAGAGGCAATTTTGTATTCAGTCATTTCGTTCCTTACTTTCTGCCAAATTCTTGAATATTTTTCTACCTCCTCATTCCTCTGGACTGGCCTCGTAGTGGCCTCTATTAGAAATAATGAAAAAAAAGCCTATAGAAAACAGGCGCCAAAAAACGGGTTTTAAGAGTGCTAATAAAGTATGAACACTATGTATACGTATCGTAATATCCTTAATTGGACGAATAGAAACCCAAAACTCATTTATTTCGTCTCAATGAATTTTTAACAAAAGTAACTTTATTTGTAATTTAACAAAAACCGTTTGTGGTTTAATTGTTTCACTGTACTTTTGTTTTATTTTAAGGAATGTTTTAAACGTATTCACTATATTATTATATTTCAGTTTGAAAATTTGTATGTTGGATGGACTTGAAAAATTATATTGTGTAAGCTAGCGGCCAACGCGCGGCTTCCGCCGCTAATATTTATTTAATTTGTTAATTTTAGTATGGTTAGTTAGTAGTCCGGGATTTCGGGATAACCCTTTCTTTTTCTATCTATCAGTGAAAGTCCCATCAAAATGAGTTCGGCTGCTCCTGAAAATAATTCGGATAAAAGGAAAGACATACAGACAAAACATTTAAAATAGTTTGTTTGTGTTTTGGTATTAGAAAAAAAAACAGTGTTTTTTGAAATTACAGACTCACATTGTAACTGACAACCCACCCTACACTCCTGAATAAAATATTTAAATAAAATTATATAAATAATAATTTTAATATTTTAGTACGGCTCGTGATACGTCTTATATATTTAGAACCCTTTCGTAGTGATCGTAAGTAATTCAAGATCTTGTAGAGATTCAGAGGTAACAGTATTAATACGAAATGTACCATAAGTTTAATATAAGTACAAATAAATATATTATGATAAACAAAATGTCATACTCTGTCCGTTTCAATCACTCGTGATATTACTTAAGAATATCGTAGACGTCCTTTCCTCCTCTCTGTTATACCTAGTCATTACTGATAGTTATAACTAAGGGGGTATAGTGAGTGGCCCCGCACCCGCCACTTACCGTGGATTCCGGCCGTTCGGCTCTGAACCCTCCGGGACGGATCGGAATAGTTAATATTTGTGATTCTT
>DWAN01000176.1:0-29054 GCA_018230445.1 Heliconius hewitsoni | reverse complement strand
AACACGCAATGCCTCCAGAATTCGCCAGAAAGTGGGGAACGGAGTGTCTTAACACAAGGTTCCCTCTGTCTACCCTGCTGTGTGCGGGATACCGCGTGAAGCTGATTTAATATAAAATTAAATATAATTTCGAAAATCTTGTCCTACTTTTATTTTGACGGTAATTTAATATATCACTAATTTAAAAATATATTATTAATATTACTAAATAAGTAGAATAGCAGAAAAAGTTTTCCACTACAGAGATACTAACAAAATAAATAAGTTGTAACAAGCGTATAAAAATTTCGACGTAGCGATGAAAACGTATGACTTAGTGGTCAGAGCGCGCGGTTTCCAGGAGGCGCGGGTTCGAGTCCCGCTACGTTCAGATGTTTATACGTTTTCTAAATAAGTAGTTTTCCAATTCTGTTTAGCATTAAACGCATTATTGTCCCAAGTAAAAAAATAACATATAAAACATATCTTTATGTGTACCACATTTCTTATCTCGAATTTGAAATTATGAATATTATGAAAAAAAGTGATTTAATAGTTATGCTAACTGCACTAATATTAAATCACGTTTTTGCTAACAATTAGCTAAGTGATGGAGTTGTTTTGTCATAATTTTCTTACAAATAGAATATTTTTTTTGTATTAAACACATAATTCCAATATAAACAGAACTAGCAAACTTTATAAGAAAAAATAAATAAATCTCAGTTTTAATTATAAACACTTTATTTTATACGAATATATATGTCGAGAATTTGAAATTAATTTCGTAGCGTCATTGCATTACTGACATCATTGAGGCCAGGGGGTTTTTCTATTTCTTCGTTCTCGTGTCGGAGCAAAGCACGGCGTTGAGTTCCGCCACTCAACACGCAATGCCTCGACAATTCCCCGAAAAGTTTGCAACGGAGTGTCTTAACACTATGTTCCCTCTGCCTACCCTCCTGTGTGCGGGATGCAGCGTGAAGCTGATTTGATTTTTATTGCTTTACTGAAAGATGCAAATCAGTAAAAAATTGAGGGTAGTTTGCTATTGAAATTACTTATATAACAATTTGTAGAGAGTACTCTCAATTTTATACTAACTTACATGTTTTAGTAAAGAAATTATACTAAGAAATTGATTTAAAACTCGAAATTTTCGAAATATCATATAAAAAATGTTTTTGTAATTAAAATGGCGATTTACTGAGAGAATGTTAATCTCGTATACTATATTTATATGTAACTTATTCACTAAGTGCCTAGTTTTAATGGTTACCGTATTATTAGAAACGCACATATAATTATAAAAAAAATCTAAATGTTTTATTTTATAAGCAAAATAGTTGAATTGAGTGATAATGATTTTTGTAAAGCATTTAGAATCATTTTATTACTGTTTATTTTTACATTGTTTTTATTTGACATATTTTTTGTGTTTCTTTTTTTATTATTATTTATTTAAGGTAAAAAATGCACTGTGTAGTGTTTTAGTTATAGTTTGAGAAATTAGACGTAGCTAACGGCCTATTTTTTTTTTATGCAAAGGCTTTAAATTTTTCATTCTAATTTTTAAATATCCCATTTTTAGCTACGTCTAATTGGATCTGAAATTATTTTTAAGCTGTGATTTAAGATACCTTTGAGGGATGAATATAAGTTATGGAAAACATTGTGTTTTATTTTTTATCTGTATTGATTTACAAAAACAAATATAATTCAAAATTCCATATATAATTTTCGGTCCAATAATTTGAGCCTTGATATCTCAAATAAAAACATTAATTGCTGCCTGATAATATTTTAAAATACGTAATCTGAATTATTTACTGATGTGGTCGCTGGTCACCGAAGCTGGGTTCTTTGGAAAACAGATGGCAGCACACAGGTCATCCTTCCCAGCATCATCGCATCCGTCTTATCCGAAACATATTCTAGGATAGGAAAGGTGTGCTACAATGCCACGCTCATATTAATGTGTGAATTCAGAACCCTACGTAAAGAGTTTTACCCTAAAGTGGGTTGCCCAGTCCTCCGTCGGAGTGTTGATAGAATACTGATAGACCATATTGACCTCATAATGGAGTGCTTTTGGGTGAAAATCGAAAGAAAAAACATAAACGAACTTGAACTTTAAAAGTATTTCTGCTGATATATTCTAACTAGATTGTGGAAAAATGGCGTTACTTTCGAAATTTAACCAAACATCTTCATAGCTTTTACTACATTCTCTCAATACATCACCTAATGTTGAAAAAGTAATCCAGTCCAATACTCAGATTTTATATATTTTAATTTTCGAATTGATAAAGTTCTCTGAAATGCTGAATACATCAATAATTTAGAGAAAATCAAAATTCTCAATTGAGTCCAGTCGTGGTGTAGGGACACAAGCGGGTGACTGTGGACGCATTGTGGGTGTTAAACCCACCAAAATTAGTTAATAATTTTAAATATTATTAAAATCAGGTAAAATACTGATGCTAGTTAAAAATAAGTTACAAGGATAAATAAATAAAACAGAAATAGATTATACCCAAATATATTTATTTATTAATAATACAACAGCCATATCTTTGAAACTTCTACTAAATAATCAAAATTTCCCTTCCCTAATCGACGAAAAAGGAAATTTATACTACAAATAATTTTAAATATAATTTTGATAAATTATTGTCAATTTCGATCATCTAAATAAACATTTAAATAAACATTTTTGTGCCTATATATAGTTTTTACATAAAACAAATATCATTTAGAAATAACAACACAAAAGAAAACCTATAAAACTAGTTCTATATACATATAACATGAAGATTCTTATATTCAATTTTGTCTTTCAAGTATAAGCGCCTGTTAGGAAGAAAAATAATTTATGTTTGTTAGTTGAGATTTTCTTCCTTATTTCCCAAAACAATGAGAATTTTTATACTTTGATATTTATGGTGATTAGCTTTTTATAGCTGTTTTTTTTAATTACTTTTAGGATTTAACTCTACATATGTGAACATCTGTATATGATTCATTATGATATTGCGCCTATAATAGGATTATAATAGGATGCATGCATAAGGAATAATGATAAATATAATAGGTTCGACTGCCTTATAATATTTAATAAGACAAAAAGTAAATATTATGCGTATGAATTTTAAATTTAATGATTACGAAACGATATATTTTTTTTCTATTTATATAAACGGTTAAAATTCGGTTTTTCAATTTATTCTTTTCTTTCTTTTAACCTGATGCAAAATAACAAAAATACTAAAAACAAAAAATATAAACGTTTTGAAATCACTAATCAAGCAATTTGTTACTGAGTTGTGACGTAATGATCGTCTTATTACATTTTTACCAAGTAACCTATACAAGTATTTTTTATATTAAATACATGGTGTTACTTTTTAATTAACATTTATTCCGTCTTAATCCATTTTCCTTTATATTTTAAAATGCATTGCGAATGATATATTATTATATTTTTTAATTTTTATATACATATATATATATATTAAATTTACTTAATAAAATAAAAAGCCATCCAATATTATTTTGAGAAATAAACTCTGACATCATTAATTCTTTAATGGACCTCTGTTCTTGATCATTTCTTCTGTGATTTCCCACAATTTGGCCTCTTCATCCTTATCGAAAGGATAATTAGATTTATATTCAGCGCAATCGCGATAGAACTTGCCGGTGTGACCCTCTATACTGTATTCTGAGGCGCAATACACAACTGTTTCAGAACCCTGTAAAGAACAATTGAAAATATAAAATTGTTTTTATAAAAAAACCTTTAAAAGTTTTAATTTGGAATTTTGATATTAAATATAAATCTTTAACTTAAATACGTTATATATTATAAATACTAAATATTTGAATGCTATCAGGCTAATCGTGCGACTTTAAACACTACAGATTCGATTCGAATATTTAATAATATTTTCATTTCTTCGCTTTGCGTACAAAAGCAAAACCGCGGTGCTAAGTTCCGCCTCTCAACACGCAATGTTTCGTAAATTCGGCGGAAAGTATTTTTTTTATGTATGCAATAAAGAATAAAAAAAAGTGGGGAACGAGAGTGTCCTAGAAGTAGTTTTCCTCTGCCTACCCTACATATATTCCTGAGGCCGGTCGTGGCGCAGCAGCACAAAGTGTGACTGTAAAACCGACTGGTTGTGGATGCGATCCCCACTCGAGGAGATGAAATATTTATTTAAATTTATATTTCCATTTCTTCGCTCTTGTGTCGAGGTAAAGCGCGGGGTTGCATTCTGCCACTCTACACGGAATGCCTCCAGAATCCGGTAGAAAGTGGGGAATGGAGTTTCTTAACACTAGGTTCCCGCTGCGTACCCTGCTGTGTGCGGGATACAGCATGAAGCTGAAAAACAGTTTGAAGATCCTAAATACTAGGTGAGGTTCAAAATTAATGACCTGCAATAGTGACGCAATGTCTGCAATATATACCTATTTAAGCTTACAGATTTATATTTATCGATTGTCGCATTAACGTATCAATCAATCGCCATATTATATATATAATATTATTACATTCACGAAAGATATAATTGAGTTGCATAAATTAATATTTTAGTATCATCATATACTTTAGATACGCGACCATGACATTACTGAGTGTTTCCTTTTTCACTTATCTTTACAATCTTAAGAAAAGCATTAATTTATAGATATTTATTTTTATAACAGAACGGGACCGTCGCGGAACAAGTACGACTGTGAACCGCGACGGTTGTGGGTTCGTCTCCCACTCGAAAGAATAAATATTCATTTCTTCGTTCTGGTGTCGAGGCATAGCCCGGCGTTGAGGTCTGCCGTTCAACACACAATGCCTCAAGAATTTAGAGAAAGCGGGTTAAGTGGGTAAGGGACTGTCTTAACACTAGGGTCCCCATAGTTTCTCTATCTACCCTATGTAAAAATATAATACATTTTAGTTAATTTATTTTCCAGAAGTTTGACCTACTTGACATTTACATTCGTCATTCAATACGATATTTATCAATTCAAATTTCATTTAAGGCACTGTTGAAATTGATTTGAAATAAGAACCTGAATGTAAAACGCGATTTATAGCAAAAGAAGAAAGACTCTCACTCAGTACAATCCTAAACAAGTGAAAATTTCAGAGTGGATGTCAGAACCAATAGATTCATAGTACCTACGTATAAACGGAAATGTCAAAAAAGAAGTTTACGGGAAAACAATATAAAGGTTCGCTTTCCTCTTACAAAAAATTAAGTAAAATTATATACATAAGTGTACGTATAGTAGATATTTAAGGCTTTATTACTTTTTAGGGTTCCGTATCTTTTAAAGAAAAAAAGGAACCCTTATAAGATCACTTTGTTGTTCGTCTGTATGTCTGTGTGTCAAGAGATTTTATCTCAGGAACGCGTGAAAATATCGAGTTGAAATTCAAACCATATACTACGTATTTCTACATTAACTTAAAAAAAAAGGTCGTTTATATCGCAAAAACGCGTATTGCGACACTAAAAAAATAATTAAAATTAATAAGGTACTTTCGGTAGAATTATGAAATTCAGCAAAAGCATCTACAGGTAGTAGTAGTTCAGAAAAAAAATCTGAAAACTATACATTTGTGGTAGCCTTAAAAATAGCCTTTAAAAAGGAGAGCAAAATTTGGTATTAAAGCCGCTAGTTCAAGTGAGCTATCAGGTGAAAGGGCTCTGGAAAAGCTAAACTTGAATTTCAGTTCGAGACCGCGAATATTTGTAAAAAACTCTCGGTGCATGAGACCGAATCGCGCTTGACCGGTATTTTTTTTCAGAGCAAGCAGAGCAAAAAATGGCAATGACTACATAAGACATTTTTACTGCATATCTATGCTTAATTGATTAAATAAAAAATATATATTACAGTATTTTTGCAGTTACTTTACTGGAGTAATATGAGAAATATATAGGCGCTTGCTATTTATTTCGATGTTATATAATGAAAACACAACAGTATTTAATAAGTTCTTTGATTTTCACGCTTATTACACATTTTAAAGGAAACTATTTTAACCGGATTAATCGGTGGTCACAGGTAGACGGGCAGTCTACCCGTGACCACGGACTACTGTAAAGTGTTCGAAACGTCGGGTTCCCCAAAAATGTATAAAAATACAAAATATACGCGATTAATCCGGTTAAAATAGCTTCATTTACAACAATATTTACTGTACAAGGTGATAAAAACCGTGAAGTACAAGTCTGCTATATCTTTATGATACTGTCTTTAAGATATTGATAAAATTGAAATCTAGATCATTTTGAATAATATTAATATACTACTTTAGTATTGAGAATTAAACAACATAATAATTTAAATTTATTCTAACATCTAGTAAATTTAATATCGACGTTCAATACCAACTAAAATTTTTTTATTAAATTAGCGTCACGATGTATCCGCACAGCAGGGTAGGCAGAGGGAACCTAGTGTTAAGACACTCCGTTCCTCACTTTTTGCCGAATTCTGGAGGCATTGCGTGTTGAGTGACAAAACTCAACGCCGCGCTTTTCCTCGACACCAGAGCGAATAAAATGAAAATATAAATTTAAGTAAATATTTCACTCATTATAATTTATAATAGAAAATCATTTAAAAAAATCACATGCAATTAAATCATGTTCATTTTATCCTCGTTAACACAAATATATATAAAAACCAGAACAATGCAAGGGTAAAATATACAAGGGTAAAAAATGAAATAACTAATGGTACAATCACTTTTAACTACTTGAATATTTTTAATTAGTATAGAAAAGATTTAATTGTCATTAGTAATCGTAAGCATATTTAATATTTTTTAATCTCAATTAATTTGGCTTGTCTTGTTTTTTAAATTTTTGTAGTCCTAGTTTGTTTTTGTATATATTTTTTTAAATTTCATACTCTTTAGCTAACTAGCTTCGCTTAGCTTAAATTGAAAGACGGATAATTTCGCAATTTAATTTTGTCATTGAGGGACTTAATATCGTCGGGATTTGAACTCGCTACCACAATTGAATGACAGTAGGCTAATAAGAAGAATCTATTGACGTATAAAAATAGATTAACCTGTTTTGTGTAGGTATATAACGTAACATAGAAACAAAAGTAAGCTTGCCATAAATATTGTTACGAAGAAAGACAACATATTTTTCATCGTACGTAACATTTATTATTATACTATGTTAGTTTAAGACATCAATAAAAAATCCTTTAAAATATATAAAACTTATTCGAAGTGGTCTTCATTGTTTGCAAATTTGCAATACCTTTTAACGTTGAGACCAGTTATGAATAGCAGCAGACAGTTTTTCTGTGGGAAAATTCTTCACTGCCGGTCGTATTGTTTTAGGTACTCGAAATTATCAAAATGCGTTTAGAGCAAGCTTTACTTTAAAATCGACCGTGGATTAAGATTAGGACATTAGTGAAGTCCGGAACCAAAACCAACCAATAGAAAACATAACTGATCCGTAAGCTATTTTTCTACGTGCCGCTTAAGTAGTTGATGATGATTTATGATTTTCTTTTGATTTTACCACTTCATTCTTTTAAAAATTATCAGTTAAGAAATGACCAGTGCATCTCTTATAGATAGCAGATCCTGAATAATCTTTTAAAATATACGACATAGTTCCAGGTGATAAACGAGATCGGATCGGATCGAGATTTTAAATTACGTTTAAAGTTTATTACGTAATTAAAAATTTTAATTGCGTTTAAAATTTATAATAAATTAATTTGTAATAAAATTAATTTATCATAATTTTTTTACATTTAAGTTATAATATATTCGGTTTTGAGCTCTTACGTAAAACCAAAAGTCAGCAACACACATTTTTCAGTATATAACTAGATCAGGATTCAGGATAGAAATATTTCGCTTAAAATATTAGTACATTTTATTAACCAGTACTAGCCTAAAATGTCACTTATCTACTATCTGAAACCAGTTCTATTGTCTATTGTTTATTTCCAGGCATAACCCGAAAATATTCTTATTTATAGGGCGATTGCTTCAGAAATTTTCTCAGAACCTCAATATATTATCATCAAAAAAACGAAGATATCAATTTTTTTGTACAAACTTTTACATTACTTTACAGATTCCAATTATCTACTGATATTATTATCATATAAAATGTCCAACTTTTAGTGCTCGATCTAGAGACACCTTCTATATTCTTGTTAGAAAAATTTAATATGCAAGAAAAAAAACAATTAAAAAAATGTTTTTAAGCCCATTAAGATAAATTGAGCAACTTGTTTATCTCTTTTATATAAATAGGATTTTTTTTTGTTTTTGTATTTTTTTTATGTATATATGATTTTTTTTATTCATTCATGTCTGATATATCAGTGGAAACGTTATTGGCTAATATAATGTAGATATATATTAGCTTTAAGTATTGTAAGCACTATTTGTTTCTCAATATAAGAGAAAATAAAAAAAAATCATAAATAAAAATAAAATAAATAAACATCCAACATATGTAAAAAAAATACAGAGAATAAAATAGAAAGATAGAAAAATAGACTCTATCAGCGTGCTTGTAACGATAATTATGTACAGCAAATAATAGTATATATTAAAAACAGTGTAGACGATTATATATATTTAGTTTCAGCAAAATACTATAAGATCGAAATTTATGGTGACCCTACAAGAATGCATTTCACAATTGTAATATTTAACCTATCACATTAGTATTATTAGCGTTACTTACTTGCTGTGCTGACCTCATAAAGAAGAACGCAACGGGAGCCATTAGTATGTAATGGTACCATTTTACAAAATACCTGTAATAGAATCAAAATAATCAACTTATGCAAATCTGATATAAACGAGTATCGTTCAATCAGAGTGAACGCTTGCTAACATCAAAGGAAATAAATTCTAAGGAGATATGTTCCTAAAACCTGTGAGTGTGTATATATATTCATTGATTTTAACAATTTTTATATGCATTAAAAAAAGATCGATCTTGTAGTTTTTTACACTTTTGGTAGCTTTAATATTGTATGGTACACAATGGCACAAAAATTCTAAATAAAAGATATGGAAAAATATGTTTATATTATATATACCTTTTTCCACATATTGCAAAAGTAGCAAGAAACCTAGAACATGTGTGAAAACATGTGGTAATTAACATTTATCAATGTTTTACGTAATGTGGAAACCATTTGCAGATAACTGTTAAGAGAATATGAAAAAAAATCAGCTAAAAATACAATATTTACCGTACTTTATCCATTTCACAAATTCATCAACTTAAATGCAAAGATAAATATTAAAACTGTTCTAAATATAATCAGTCAACTTGATAAAAATATGTAATAAATGTCCCATTGACCTCTACAAATAAGCATCTGATAAGCACATATAGAACTCTCTAGTGATGCGCAGGAAATCCTTGTAAATAAACAATGCAATGACATATTTATATTTTAAATATTTATTCAATTATTAATTTTCAAATTATGGAAATGTTTTCATAATTCATGACCTCACTCATATGATAAGGTAATGTTTTTAATAACATGTGTGTGTATAATTTTATGCAAATTATATAACATAATTAAATAAAAAATAACTAACTTTTATAGAAAAATTTCAGATACCTTAATATTAACCAAATATTATTGACTGATTGGACAGTTTTTAACATAAAATAATATGTGACACTACATTTTGAGTGGCAGAACTCAACAACGCAAAATTTTAAAGCAAGTAAATAAAAATATGTAAATAACCGCAACAATTACTTAGACAATTAAATACTATCATGAAATTTTTCTCTTATTAGCTAAAACATATTGCTTACCTGAATAAATTAGTATAACAGAATCCAGGACAACAGGCATATACATCTACACCATCACCTCTCAGCTTCATAGCCAGTGCTCTTGCATAGTATGCATTCATCAATTTAGAATTACAATAACCAGGATTGTGACGGCCACCTTTGCCTTTTTTAGCTTCTTCTATTTCACCTCTTATGTTTAAATCGTTGAAATTTAATTTTCCCCGCTCATGAAGAGTTGATGATACAATAACAATTCTAAAACAAATTATTTGTTTGAAATATATATATTTTGTTTGTTTTTAGCTTCACTCTGTATACCACTGATAGCAGGGTAACTAGAATCTAGGTTTGAGTAAACCTTGGTTCTACTACCAGGTCAAAGAAATAGAGAAACTAAACAGTTTACAAAAATGTATAACACTAAAATACTTTCATAATATAATTTTTAAACATTTAAAATGCGTAAAAATCGCGAAGGTCAAGGATTTTATTGAAAAATATATTTTTTACATAATAAAATATTATCACAACTTACCTGCTTGGTGAAGCTTTTTTTAGATGGTCAAGAAGTAAATTAGTAAGATAGAAATGTCCCACATGATTGACACCAAGATGGATCTCAAACCCTTCTTTTGTTTTCAAATCTTGTTTTAATGGAATTGAAACACCAGCATTGTTTATAAGCACATCTATTTTATAAAATCCAGCTTTAACAACATTAACAAATTTTTCAATAGAATCAAATGATGCCAAATCTAACTGCATAGGAATCTAAAACATACATATAAAATAGATCTTAGAGTTTGAAAATAAAAATACATAAAAACAATTATTTATTAAATTTATGTAATATTAATCAAATATATTAATGTTTAATAATTGTTTTTGCGATAGTTCCACTTACCAGTTCTCCACCTTGAGGTTGTTCTTTTCTAATTTCTGCGATTGCTTCTTTTGCTTTTTCTATGTCTCTACAAGCGAATATTACTCTAGCCTTTCTTTTAACCAGAGCTTTAGCCGTTTCTAAGCCTATTCCACTATTGGCTCCAGTAATAAGAAAAGTTTTACCTCGCAAACATGTATTACTAGTACACTTCGCCCAATTTCTAGATCGCCACTTGCGTATAAATCCGAGCGCAATTACTACAGAAACAGGTACAGCTGCATAAATAACATTTGCCGGCACCATATTTATTAAAGAATATTAAATTACCCCTCAATTTTTATTTATCTCTCAGGTATGCGCGTTAGTGTCGTAATATAAGTGAAACAAAAATAAAAATTACGTTTTCCGCTCTTCGAACGCAATCCAATAGAAACACTTGGTTGAATGTCAAACTAGTGTCAAAGTCAAAGGTCGAAGTTCCGTTCGGAAATCGTACCGTCGCCGTCTATAGTTTTAGTTGCTTAATAAAAACATATTTAATAGAAGTGAATATTGTTCTAACTATTACTATAATTATTTTATAATTTATAGAGCTGGTGATATTAAAACTAGGTATGTTTTAACTTAGTTTGAGTACTGAAATTAATACTATATGATCTGTCAGTAAATGATTGTTCATTTACTGAGGAACAATGTTTTTTTAATCTTCATTATGTATCCTATATATATGGGTTAATTATAGCAGAGTAGGCAGAAGAAATATATATTATTGAAACACTCCGTTTACCCACTTTCCCACACGTAATAAAAATGACAATACAAATGTATATCCTACTTCTTCACAGATTCAAGATGAGACGTTATTTATACAGAAATTTGTAAGTACTAAGCCTCGTTCGTAGCATACATTTTACATATTATTTCATAATATTTTCTTCTTTTATTAGGAAATTGGTTAATAAGCTTAATAAGATATAGCTTAAATTGGATATTTACAATTGCTCACTAAGCATCACATTCGAAATAATAATTAGATAACTTAATAGAAAGAAAGAATCTAAATGACTGACACCAGTGATATCACTGAAAGTGATTCCCAGAGTAAATAGATTTTGTTACTTCCACGAGGCATACATTGGCCTACACTTTTTTAAGTTTCAACAGATATGGTCGTAAAAACGTTTTTTTTATTTCTCAGAGCGAAGTTTTTGTTAATAAAATTTCTAGTTTGACTTTGACTTTGGGGTGAGCAAGGTTCACACGACTCCCCCCATTTCTGCGCCTATGGTTACGAATTACGTTATATGAATATGTTATTGCTAATACAAAGTCTATTTTGCGAATCGTCCAGCGGCTTTGTAGATTCAGTTAAAAATATAATTATAAAGGTTATGAATAAAAATGAAACAAAATAATTAGCTGCATTGTTTATTTGAAATACGTACATTATAGGGACAACTAGATAAAAAAATCTATACCAGACTATGAAAAACAATTGATATGGTAACAATATGAATATATCAATGTATGAAATATTTTTTACGAGGCAATTTTCATTTATAATTTTTACAAATAACTATAGAAGAGATTAAGTTATATCTAAATTATTTTTTTTGCTTTATAACGGAAGCTAGCTAAAAGGAATGTCGAAGTTATTATTATTAATAACATGTGTACATTTTTATTTTACCTACATAATCATTTATATTAAAATAATTCTAAATGACCTAACAAACAAGCACTAAATAAATAAAATGTCAACATATTTTAACTTCTATCTGTAAAGAATCTAGCGAGGCACGATACACCTATATCAATTTAGTAGGTAAGTTTAAATGTAATATAATAATAGATATTTTTATTAACTTTTGTATTTATAAAATTGTTTTTTTTTCAATGTCGATTATACATAAATCATATAATTGTAGAGGATATTTTGACTGCCTTGTAAATTGAACACCACAGTAATATGATAACAATAACATTAATATGCGGAAAGTAGAAAATGGATTTTAACGATCGAGACGATCGAGACGAGGTAAAATTTTCAAATTTGTATGGCGATGATATGAAACTATTTGGTGAGTTGAAATATTTTAAATGACGTATCAAGAATTCGCTTGACCCGCAAGCGACAAGTGAATTTTATTTTACACGCAATTCTTTAAATTTTGCCTACAATCGTCCAAATGTATCAAAACGTCAAAGATTTCTATCTAAAACAGGTATAAATATGAGTAAAATTGCAATAAATTATAAACAGACCACGCGTTATTATGTTTATTCTAATTTTGGCATATAAACTGTTTTTTTAATCCGTGACAAATATCGAGATCAAAATTTTTTGAATTGTTCAATTTTGTTCTTGAACTATTCATTTTACTTAAAATAAAGACATATTGTTAAATAACTTAAATAATTCATACATGTATAAATTATAAACACAAATTTCTCTTTAAATGGGACCGAGATGTAATTCAACTATTGTCTATTCATGATTTATTTTTATTTTATTTGCAATGATTTAATAGCTATTTCAATTTAATTAATTATCTGTTATCCGTACTCTGAAATTCGATTATTTTAGTATTTGCGTAAAGAACAAACACACTTTCTCAATGATTTATTAATTGGCACTGTTGACAGGAGTGATATTAAATTGTTTTTTAATTCTGCGCGATTATTTATTATCGTAAAATGAAATTGCACTTTCAATAAGCTGAGATATTTCGCAAATATTTTTTTTAATGTCAGCTGATAATAATGAATATATACTATTAAATGTTTACAATTTTTTTAAATATATAAAATATAAGTATAATATTTTCTATATCTCACACGTGTTACATAAAAAAATGAAATTATTAACATTTTATATACTATTATAATATAGTCATAATAATCTGCCAATATTTTTTTGTTAATATACCCACTAAAGTATTGTCAAAATGTAAAATGACAAGCATTTTAATTACACTTATTTTTTTTTGCTTAAAAAATTAAATTTGATTTGACAATGTTATATTTTAGCAATGTACCTATTTATAAGCAATTTACTTATGTATTTTTAAATGTACATTGTGATAATATTCATATTTATAAAGCACTTTATAATTTAATTGTTTATTAATAATCATCAACATAAAGAATTTTATACTTATGACCAGTAATTAAATATTTTAGGTATTTGCCTAAATATTATAACTTAAAATTTTATCATTAGTTAAGTTTTTAATTTTTGATAATCTGTAATGACTTTTTTAATTATAAATAAATTAAGGTAGGCATAAAGATATAAGCTTTGGAACTAACACTTTTTAATTTTTTCAACTTGATATTAGAAAATGAAATGCATGCTTAATGTATGGCCAAAAATGTCACAGTATAAAATTCTTCGTTTTATTCAGCAACTGCACTATAATACCACAAATACATATATGACAATTATATATCTATTAATGTAAAACAATATATTTATTTTTTAATAAAACAACAATTGTATAACTTAAATAAAAGCCATATTTTTAAGGCATACTATAAAATTGTTAAATTTATATTATTTATAAAATATTGTAATATTAAACATTCAAATAGTCGAGTGAAATTGGTTACATTAATCAATATTATTAAAATATTTTTAATTTAAGAGTAAAAGACTTAAATGCCATACATAATTTTTTCATAAAAATTTATTTCATTGTGACATTTTTAATATGTTCACACATACAAATATAAGAATAATTTATTCTCTTAATAATGTCGCATATTAATACATAATTTAATTATTTATTGGGAATGCTGCATTTAATATAAGGTATTAGGATAACACTGACAAAAATTATGTAAGTAGATAAGGAGTACACCCAACACCAAATTACATACGACTCATGAAGAAGAAAAATACGAAATAGCCAAAATCGTTCATGAGAATACAGCTTTGAGCGATTATATTCTTTTAAATTTGAAATATATACATGGATAAATGATCTAAGATAAAGCCTGGATCACATCGGCGTCGATAGTTGGTGCTTCGAGCGGTCGACACCGACATCCACGGTAACGACTTTCCCATCAACCGGCGCGTCCGCCTCACTGTCCGGGATTATCACGCACACAAACGACCTCCCACTGTTAGCGTCCCGCGGGTATATAGTCATTGGGATGAACCTATCACTCGTTCCGTCCACGTACGCCGCTAACCTCGAGTATACTTCAGGGAAATGCTTCTTCAACACAACCCCCCGACCTTCTAATTCGTTTATGATATTCCTAAAGCATATCTCTCTGAATTTGTGCGCTGTTGCTGCGTTTTTCTCTCCCGCGTTCGTTAGTTTTGATGTTAGTATCAATGTTTCTCGGTCCTCGGGCGTGCCTTTACTGTCTCTTCTATTTCGCTTTCGGTTTTGCTCCTGAATTGCTTGGGACACTGTCTTACTAAGGCGCAATTTTGCGCATCTCGACACCATTTGTCGCTCCCATTTCACGGCACCTTTTGTTGGCACCTCACTTATAATACAAACTGCAACGTATAATATGACTCTGGTTTCTGGGTTGTACGCTTTGCAAAGCTTCACTACTTCAGTGTATAATTCTGCGCCCATTTCGTTAGGTTGTAGTGACGTCCATTTCACAAACTCTGGCTCGCTCAAATATTGGTAGCCATGTGTGGTGAATTTTTCGGCTGCCTCTGGACTTGTGAAAAATATTTTTACGACTCCTCTCCCTTGAGCCAAATATCCTTTGTGTGCTATTGTGCTTATTTGTGTTAATGAGTTGGAGTCTTCTTTAGCAGCGGAAATTATTTGTCGACACAACGTACTTGCACGCGAATGAAGACACACCTTTCTATGTTTTTCCCAATGTGATCGTCTGCATTCTTTGGAGCAGTACATAGTGGTGCAGTTATGACAAGTTTTGTAATGCCTTTTGGCATCTGAATGAGTTGCGCGGGAGGAGCATTTGGGAAATTTACACTTAACGAATGCATCGTCAGTGCTATTTTCTGTTTGAAGCGAAGCGAGGGATGTTTTTGAATTGTGATGAGTTACTTCTGAGCGTAAGGCAGCGGCATCAAGGCTTGTGCGGCGGTCTAAAGACGAACTGGGATGGGCGAAGGGCTCACTCCGTCTTCGAGAATGATCACCCTGCGCCGATCTCGGACGCCTAGACTCCTGCATAGTGGCCGGAACATCAACTGTATCCTTCCCTGCAATACAATCTTATTAGTACTAAATAATACTAAAGGGATCATAATTGTTAAGACTCAGGACCATTCAGCAAATAAACAAGAATGTAACTTACGTCAAGATGCTACACGACAAGACAGCATGCTTGGACATACATTCCAGTCTATCACAGGGACATGCAAACTTACAGTGGTAGGGAGAATTTTGAATATATGTATATAATATAATAAGATTTATTGCCAGAAAATTAAGGTTAAAGAGGATTTAATAGGTCAAAAGTGGGCATACATTGTGGGAGTAATATTAAGGGGTATATAATACCTGCAGCTTCTTAGTCATTGGTCCTCGATGCAAATCCTTTAAAACTTAGAAATGGTACAAGCGAAAGTTAGGGCAAAAATGTCAGGCGTGTTAGGTGAGAATATAAAAAAATTGGAACGGTTTTGACTTACATATCGTTCCTACCTGGTCGATCGGGACTGGGGTCGGTGAAGGAGCTGGGGTCGCTAGGCGTACTGATGAAGCGCGATGCAGGTGATATGCTGCTATGGCCACTACTCGCTAACTGCTCGTAACGCGGGCTCTGAAAGCAATGTAGGCAAGAGTTTTAAGCTTTTATGGAAATTTACCTTAGCAATACAAGGAACCATTCAAGTTTTGCTAGAATAGGAAATCAGTAATTCTTTACGAGCTTCCACTACTCGTAATTACTTCAGCATTTCAGTTCTCTAAATTTGTCAGCAATTTAAATTTGCATTCAATGAAAATACATTAGAAAGTATGCATCATTTAATTTTTAAAAAGTTCTAATGTATTATTTTTTTCTATTCTAATATATTATTAAAAGTTCGTATATATTATTTTTTTCTTAGAAATTCATATTAATAAATTTATCAGACATGCATACCTTCCCGCCTAACAAAAAATAAGGGCTAGCAGATTTTCTCGGACTGGGCTGAGGAGTCGGTATCCTCGTTGGTTGCGAAGGGAGGCCTAGAAGCGAATCAAGCACGTCCTCCAACGTAGTAGAACTGGGGGACGGCCTAGTAACACCCAGGTTTAGGGAACGCTGGGAATCTTGAAAGTCTGTAAGTATTAATATTTTAGTTATGGCAAGTCCTCGGTAAAAATTTTGTCTGTTATGCAATTACTTTGAAAATTTTATTATCTGTTATGTATTAGAATTTCTGATAAATTAGCAAATAATATATTTAACTGCAATATTATAATTAGAGGACTAACTAAAATTATTTAAATAAAATATGCATAGAAATTATAAGGGCAACGTTAAATATTATCAGAAGATATTTGAATTTGAATATAATATTTTTAGTATAAGTATATTTAGTAAGCATAAATGTAAAACAAGTGGAACAGGTGCATAAAACAGGATATGGTGGCTAGACTATGTCTAATTTCAAATAATAATGTTCACTTACCCCGGTTAGTGTTGTTATTTTCCATTATTTATCGAACACCTTTTAAAATGATAAAAAGACTACTTTCTTCGAATTACTTTAGACTATAATCTAAACTAGCAAGAAAAATATTAACATAATTAAAACGTCACAGAAATAAAAATAAAACAAAAATAAAATAAAACTGAATATATTTAATAATTGTTATAAGTAAAGTTTAACTTAAAAGGTACATACAATGATATTAAATGTAACGTAGACAAACAATATTCACTTCATAATAATAAACAAAAAGGTATCGAGATTCTATAACATTTTATGTAGCTACTACTATGAATAAAATTACATTTTAAAAACAGAAATATTTAGTTTGTTGGTCATATAGAGAGCTACTGCACTAACATGAGAATAAAAATATAGAAAATGGCGTCAGGTTATTAGGATTATTCTGACCACAGACTGTCACTTTAAAAATGAGTAAATAATTAATAAGAATTAGATTTATTAGTTTAAAAAATGCATCGAAAGATAAGACTATTCTTTATCGTTGATTAAAATTTAATCATTAAACATAATCGGGGGCGTATTTTCGGAATTTTTCTTCGGCAGTGCGAATTTTGTACGCTAAACTATAATTTCTAACCTAATCAGAACCTGTATAATTTACTTAGGGACGTGCCGACCCAAACATAAATTACGAGGTGATTCAAGTAGAAGGAACTTAAATTTTTGAGACATCAGTCTGTGTCACTTCTCATCACCACATAATATCATGGTTCTGATAACTGTCGCCTTGGTTTATATATTTATTAATATTATATTATATTAAGGCTTTATAATGTTATATACTTAGATTATTTGTGACTAAAAACTAAAGACGAAGGCAGAAATTTAAACAGGACAGGTAACAGGAAATTAGCACCTAAAGTAATATATAGTGATATTGTATTTACAAAACTACGTATTATTTTCTAACACTAAAACTAATCAATATAGATATGCGTTAACAAAATAAACACACAAACAAAAATAATTTATTCTGTACATTGTATGATAAAATACTTGTAACTGGTTCTCATTTCCGATTTTCTTCAAATTATAGTTATGGCAATAAATTCATTAAAACCTTATCTATTGACTATTCCATTACAAAGTGCAAGCATTGCGCAAAGATGTTATGATGTGTTCCAAAAGCTGGATACTTTCACAGCACAAAAAATAAAATCATTAATAAAAAAAATATATTACACTTATAATAAATAAAAATTTAATTAAATTTTTGCTAGCATTACAAAATAATAAAACAATACACTGGCAACATTTTTGAAAGAAACAAAAAAAACAAATATCGCCAATTCAATAAAATGACAAGCCACAGATAATTAAAGCCGCTACAAGCTAGTGCTTAAATGTAATGCACGAATAAATGCTTGCACAAGAAGTGATCGGTGCAACACTAGTTACGCATATGGTCCTGAGTCTTACACTATAAAGCTGTATTACGCAAACGTCAAATGAAATCCTTCAGCTTCAGCGACTTTACGATTCCATTTCACTACAAAACACAAAGTGAAGTGACACTGCAGGTTTAGATATCAGGGTGTAAGTAAATGCATTATCAAAACGTTATCAGGTACTAAATGTAATTTTTTAATCGCGGCAATTTAAGTAATACATCGGCGTTTTAGCTAGGGGAATGTTCGCACGGTCGTGTATCGAAACCTGCAATGTGTGGGGTGGTCACGCTCGCTCACCGGGCGCCGCTCGGTGGTCGAGGCGCAGGGAGGACGGCGGCCGCGGGTGGGGCGGTGGTAGCGCTTCCGACACCACTAGCGGTGTCTGCGGCGACTCTAGCGGTTTCGTGCCTGCAATTGAAATTTGTTTCGAACTAAATTCCCATTCATTAATTCTATAGCCACCTTTTACGATGTATACTACAGTAGAAGTTACTCGTTTAGAAAAGGAAGTTTGCGAAACATTTTTTTATGAATGGCAACAAGTTGCTACATTCAAAATGTGAACTGAAAGAGCTCGGTATAATGAATGTATATATTCAAAGAGTTTATGTTTACTTATCTACGCAAACAAAATTATAACATCAATAGGCTAATCGTAGCGTAATGTCAAAAGGTGGACTGTAAACGTGACAGGTTGTGGGGTTGATTCCCAGTTGAAGAAATAAAATGTGTAATGTTCTGGTGTCGAGGTAAAAACGCGGCGTTGAGTTCCGCCACTCAACACGCAATGACTCCAGAATTCGATTAAAAGAATGGAATGAAGTGTCTTAACACTAGGTCCCCTCTGCCTAAGAATAATATATATATTTCATTAAAATTTTTAATTAACCTTACCAACAAATGAACTTTCGACCCAATATAGTTTCTGACTGGATCTTGGCGAGGGCTGCCTGTCGATGTCCCCATTAGCCGGCTCGAGCCCCGACACGTAGTGCACTATCGCCGATGTGACCTCTTTGATCGACGACTGAATTTCCTCGGCCGCTTTTGCTGATGCGGACTGCTGAAGAAGGGATGAGGCTAGCCTAAAAGACAATTAAAAAATAATTACAAAAACTGCGGAAGTATTAAACAGATATACTTTGAAAAATGAGCTTAAAAATAATAGTACCTACAGTTGAAATGTCCTTTACTAATGATCGTTTCACACTCACTTCGGAGCGTTGATTAAGGTTATTTTCTTGTCATCATCATCATCATCAGCCTTTCCCAGTCCACTGCTGGACATAGGCCTCTCCAATCGCACGCCACTGAACTCTATCTTGAACTCAGTGGCGTGCGATTGGAGAGGCCTATGTCTCTACTCTACTACTACTCTCTACTTTCTTGTACAAGTACTTAAATAGTCTGTCATCAAATACGCCAAGTAACTTAATCACTTTTTCCTCTATATTTCACATATAGAAAAAAAGTGGTAATTCAATGTGCAGACGGTACATGATGATCAAAAGAAGTTACATTACTTCATTCATTCATAAATTCACGTTCTAGATGGTTTTACTTAATTTAACTAAAAAATATTGTGGTTACTGCTAAAAAACATTATCTTTATCTATTCAAAAGGATTCTACGTAATTAAGAGGTCAGAGAGGTTTCTTTAGGTTAAATTTTGCTAACTCTGTTATTCTTTAAAGTAAAGATATGAACGTCAACATTTATGAGGTCAAGTCACGCTAGGTGAGTATAAGACGTGGTTTACAAAATGCGTCGCATATGCTTTTGTCGTAATTAATATTTTATGTCTAAGGAGTGAAATATGTTCTTACAAAAGAATTTTATTTATTAAATTTTACATCAATTTGTTCTTGTGCAATATCATATTGGCGTCGAATTTTTAATTAGTTTAACAATACGGATAATTTGTATCGTTAACCTAAAATTTTTCATCGTTGAAGATTTAAAACAATAAGCAACAAAGAGAAATTAATTAAATAATACTGAATAATAAAAAATAATCAATGAAAAATAACCCAACAATAGATATGATTGGAAGTAAGAGAGAATAACAAAAAAAAATATTTATTTAAGTACTTACCTCTCGTGTGGCGTCCGCGGTGTTGTATTCAATCTCTCCTGACTCCTCCAACCTAGATATGGCTGTCTCGCGCTAAAAGAGGACCGAGTGGAGGGCGAGCACATAGGACTTGTGCCGCGAATGCTACTCCGAGTGGAGGAACACGGTGAAGTCTGAAATAAATACAGTTTCTTAAATTTCATATTCATTTTTACTTACTTTACAAGACAAAAAATGTCCAATTTTACAAACAAGCTTTGAAAATGTGGCAGGAAAAGGTGGATTTTTTTCTAAAAAGATACAGGGAAGATACTAACCTGGTTCGAGTTAAGGCGGCTAGTGGACCATCTGCCAAAGCTAGTGGTGTGCGGGGACAGTTGAGGCGGGGGCGGCTGCGCATTCGCGCCGAGGCTGCCGAGCGAAGTGGTCTTAGAATTGAGGCCGCTCCAGCGTGCCGCAGACGCTGATGCATCAGACAGCCGCTTGCGGAGGAGAAAGCCTTCCCGAGGAGTTGGGGCATTTTTGTACCTGCAATACGAAATATGATAACTTAAGTATTTTAACTTTACAGCGTAAATTGCAGAATGTTGTTATATGAACAAAAATAAAAATGGCTTTTGATAATCTACCTGTAATAATGATTTACGTACTAATATAGCTCAAAGTTACCAATTTTTCGATTTAAAAAATTAAATGTGAATCCATAAGTAATTAATATGTATCGATTTTTTTTGTTGAATTAAAGAGCTTAGTATGTTAAAATTCTAAACAAAATATCATAGACATTCTATGATATCGATTTAATTCGATAAATTGCAAGGTGCAGGTCGCACAATAGAGACACAAGAGAGCGCGTTATCTTGATATCGCTATAGAACTATGTTCCGTTGAGCATCAATACACCGATATTAAAAATGGCTGAGTAAAATTCTTTTGTGATACCTATATTTCATATTTAGTTTGCTTATTAAGAAAAACATTTAGTTATTATATTTATTTTATGTAATAACAAAACATAAATATTATATTTTTACGAATTTACAATTATATTTGGAATTACTTGATATCATAATATCAAGTACAATAGAAGACAATAGCCATACTATCTACATATAATTGAAATATAAGTAACATATATTAAATCGATATAAAAATAATCTATAACGTAACTAAGGAGAGCTCGACTATAATAAAATATACTTTCTTAAACGTGGATAGTAGTTTTGTTTACGTATAATATGCTACTAGTGTCGTCTTACAAGCAACTGACATTAGCCCTAATGTCCATTAAGTGATGTCCGCATGAGATATAATTAAGGCGTCATTAATTTTAATAAACAACACTAGTGTAGTCATAGGCGTGTGAAGTTGTTTGTTGAATTGGAATAGTCATGAATAACTTCATACCGTACTCTACTTTATTCTTTTTATACATTTACGTGACTCGATTTACATTTTCGTCATAAAATTGTATATACACTTTATTTCATTTTCGTAAATTAACTTATAATTTTTTAGTTTTCTTCACGCTGTATCCCGCACATACACTGGGAACTTAGTGTTAAGGTACTCCGTTTCAATTAAGACACTGGCGTGGCATTGTGTGTTAATTGACGGAGTTAAACGCCGACCTATCAACCTAAAACAGTTATATTGGAGAATACAAAAATACCAGGTATAATATATGTATATTAAAATATTCATACCATTCCGGAACATTGAGTTTTTGCAGTGACCTCTGGACCCGCAATTCGTGCTCTGAAAGCACGCGGTCGGAATTCTTTTGCAACTCGTTTTCTGGAGGCTGAAACAATTTTTTCATTTTACTTCTTATATAATATAAATTCTCGATAAAAGTAGAAAATCTCTACTTACTATAATTACAAGAAGCCCACATGTTTTACAAAATAGAAATAAAAGACATTCAAATAAACACATAATTTATTATAAAATCATATTTGTATAATATGTAACATATTGCTACTTCAAATTTACATTAACTAAACATTTACCACATCTTCGTCGCCAGGAGCTAAGCGATAGAATGCTTTATACAACGAGGAATCGATATGCACAATATTGGTTTTGAAAAATTCTTCATTTTCAATATTTAAATTTTCTACAGAAGAAGAGTCTCGTAGAGAACTTTTAATATTTAGAGTTTGTTCTAGTTTCCTTACAGCAAACTTGGCATAGGCGATATCATCATCGACATCGGATAAATCAGATATATAATCTTGATTGTAGTGATGCGATTGACTGATAAAATTGTCAATGTCTGAAAATTCTTTGCTTTTTAATATACTTTCACTAAATTCGCACATGTTAACTATTTCGGTCCACGATATGAAGTCAGAGTTAACATTTAAGTTATTATTGTTATTAGATAAATTTTCGTCGTCAGTCTCAATTAAGTCTGATACCCCATAGATAGTTTCATACCAGGATTCAAAGTCATCTGCCTCAGAATGTGAGACATTCGAAGTTGAAGTTAGAAAATGTGGCTGCTTCTTTAATGTGGAAGTAAGGGGACCAATTTGATGGTCGTTCGTTGAATATTTTCGATCATTTTCGAATTCACTGTAATCCGGCAGATGAAGGTCGTCAATATCCTCTAGAAGTTCTTTTGTTTTCATATTATAATTGCTATCTTCCTCTAAAGGCGGAGGGGGAATACTCTCATATAATCTTTTAAAAAACTCACGAACCCGATCATTGTCAATTGTAATTTTTTCCGATGTGTTTTCCTTTTGTGTTTTCTCTGATGTTAATGTAATGAGTGATGAGCTTTTTTTACATATGCGAGTCACGTTAGATGTTTGTGAAGAATTTCTTCTCTGAGAATCTTCAAATTCTCTTAAAGTTATTTTCGTTTTCCATTCGCGGTGTTTATTTTTGAAGCCATTGACGGTTATTGAAATTTCATCTTCAGATTCACTCCTTGGTATTTCAGGATGTTTTGCATAATATACATCTCTAGACAGTGGTTTTAAATAAATGTGTTCGGGCTTAACATCTTCGAACGGCTCCATCTCTTGCGTAATCCAAGTAGAATCCAAACAATGCCAGAATCCATTTCTTTGAAGTATCTCTTCTGTTGTTAATAACACAATTGACACCATTGTAGCTTAGGTGTTATTGATGAGTCTTCCAAGGACCGACTTAATATAGTTTTAGACAAATGCATCATTAGAAATGTAAATATTTAACAATGTGTTTTCCAAAAGTTAATTTGTATATTACTAATTGATTGTTTTTGAAACTTTATTTGTATTTTGCCAAATAAATATAATGTATATTAATAATTAGATACATTAATTATAAAGCAATAATGTAATTTTACAGTTCATTGACTCGAAAAATTAACTTTTAGAGTCAATTTAACAATATAATTTCGTGCCCCGTTAATATCTTACGGTAAATTAGAGTAGTTTAACTGTAATTTACTTTTCCGATGGCGTGAGGGAGGAGACCTTGAATTTTATAGAATTGCACTCACCCCGACGTCAGATGAGGCGAGAAGCGCACATGGTCCAAGTAATCCTACGCTTTCCCAGCAAGTCATGTTCACTTGAAACTTTTAACACTTCGTGTCCTTTATAATAAGCTATATTCGAATAATAGTACTATGACATTTTTATACACAAGTCACTTCGTAACGGGTTACGTAAGTACAAAGGACAACGATCCGATATCTAATTAATTTTGAGAAACAAATAAAGCATCTACACAAAGCGGAGTCGCGGAGAGGAAGTAAAGCAAGCTGCAATATCGAAGCGGAAAGCGCTTTCCAATCAAATCAGCATAACGTTGCTTATTGAACGTCAAAATCCAATTACGAGACTGAATCGGAGCGCCCTTGGGGCTTCGGTGCTAATGGTCGCTCTGCGGCCGGCAGCTGGGGCTCCTGGCTGTGGCATGCGGGGCTCGGTCGCAGTCGCGAGCTATGCGGCGCTCCTCATCTTGCAGGAGTAGGGGGACAGGTGGCCGCGGCGATGCCTCCCGCCAGACTGAGCCACGACTCGTGTCCTTGGGCCTCGCGCATGCGTTCACACTCCCCCTTACCACCAGTTCCTAGTGTCTCCACGTAGAAACGTCTCATTGCGATGATGGATACATCCTTTCTGTTGAACTTTTCAGTTGAAATACTAACTAGGATTGCTCGTCTATACGTTGTCTTTTTCATTTGCGGTCGTATTTTTTCCTCTGAGGCACAAAACAATAGGCATCCCATGAGTCTTTGAAATCGCTTTATAGTTTATGTTTCGTATCCTCAAAGGATATTACTGAAGGTGAACTTATGGAAGTTGACATTTCAAAAGTAGTTCAGTCGAGCCTTTATTGAGTTTGAGGGCGTGGCATCGCGTGTCGTGCCTGGCCTCGAATATCCTTAACTTTATGAAATAGGATGTTACGGGTAATTGGAGTTGTTTTTGTTTTAACAACGTTAACAATACATTTTTATAACATTTTCCAGCTTCAGTTTATGTCATTTTTGTAAAATGTCACATGTTGTGCTAAAAAATAAGAGGAGCTATATGTATAAGAAAAATTTACTTAAAAACAATTTGTAAAACATATTATTTTGTTAACTAATAAAGCAATGATTTACTTCCAAGTATTTATAAAATTATATAGAAAATTTTAAATGTTATTATCAGCCGGTTAAATTCTATTTATTTAGTTCTTTTAAAAGTTATGAAATGTTTTTACCATAGTTCATATAATTGAAATATTTTAAAAAATTTCTAATCTGTTAAAAGAGGCGCTTAGATTAAGAACAATGCAATAAAAATGCTTACCTCAAAATGGACAGTTAAAAAATTTTCCATATACAAAAATATTTTTTCGTTTTCTCCTTAATAAAATTATATAGTATTGTTGTTTTAAGATCATTCAATTTGTAACTAACAACAACGAAAACACAATTAATTACACATTTTTTTTATTCGCACATTATTTACAGAATTTTTTATGAAAATCTAGAAAAAGTAAAACCAAACTTGTCTTATAACCGCTGACAGTTGATTTTCACAAATGAAAATGGCAAAAGCGAGTTGACTCGCAACCTACGTAGGTAGGTACCAGTTCGCGATTGCGCCAGACCTATTAACCTTCTCTCGTGAAGCGTTCCTCCTAATTATATTTAACAACGCCTGTTAGAGGCACCAGGCAAAGTAATTAGCACGTCGCGCCTAACATCATTGCGCTGATAAAACTACAAGGCGAAGTGTATATAGGCGTTTTTATTATGTATTTCTTTGACTTTAGAGTTAATTAAAAATGGTTTTTGGATACTATTGTTAAATTAAGTTTGAAATATTACTGTTTTCTTATTACATTTTTTAAGTCTCATCAGAAATTTTAGTATAATAATACGTATTTGTATATTACGAGGTTAAGTTTAAAGACGTTTATTTTAAATTAGTCTTTTTTTCCTAGCTTTGCATCGTACTATATCCATTATTTTTGAAAGATTATTTCGGAATTAGGGTTTTTTGCTGATAGAGATTTATATTTTGTTAAGCTGCCTTTGTGTTTTTTATATTAAAACCCATACAACGTATCTCTTTAACTATTCAATGATTATTTGAGAATACGAGACGATAAGTATGTATATAAAAGACCAATTTTATAATATAATTCTTTGTTTGAGTAAATTCTTATATTATACATAATTTAACTACTAGGTATATGTATCTATTTAACTAAATAAAATGATCGTCAAGTAAAACTATACAATTTATAAACAAGATGAAAATGTCAGTCATACGATATTGTAAATAATATAAAATGAATTGCGTTTAAATACCGAAATTTTAGTAATACTTATGTTTCTTCGTGTAACCCAACACAATAGAGTTAAATGATTTATTACTTAAATATAAGGTTGAAATTTTTCATCCAATTAAGCCCATATCCATAAACGGCTCTCAAGTCTAAGATCGATCTTGAGATGACGTTTTATTTACAAATTATGTATCTATGAATAAAAACGACTTCTTAAGAGCAATTTACAAATACGAGTCTTAATAGAGTATATTTAATAGAGGCGAGGCATTTTTTTGTTTAGGTACTATTATGTAACAATAACACAAACTTACCAATAGTTTCAATTAGTATGCCCAGCCTTAGTCTCAATAAGTGAGCTAAGTTTATTTTAATTAGATTCAAAAGAAATGATTTTCTATGGTTTCTCGTAGCAATTAATAAACGTCTCGAAGATACCCTTCTAAGAAATGCTTCATTTAATTGAGCAAACTGAAAGAAATAACTGTTGTGTATATAATGTATATATTTTTTTACATTAAAAACATTTTAGTGCAAAGTTGCAACCATTTTGATGAAAAATACTGGCAGCCTTCCAATGTTCACGAAAACCAGCCAGCCACTTGGTGAAGTTACGTACATTTCATAATTTGTTGAGTGTAAAAATTTTGCACGTTTTCTATAAATGAATTACCTAGTTTATTCGCAAAATTCTTATAATTTAAATTCACGCTGTATCTCTAGCGAGGTGGCTAGAGAACGTTTTCTCCGTCCTCCACTTCCGAACACGGCGTGTTAAGTGGCGGTACTACGTAAAATGTGCACAATAACCTAATACGACACGATAAATTGTCTTGATAGCAGACAAACGGAATACAAAGTGATTATATAACGATTCCGTTTTTACTTTTTAAGACACGGAACTTAAAAACTGATAAAAGAATCTTAAAAAAAATTAAAACCTATTTTTACAAATTGCACGTACAAATCACACTATGAATAACGTAAATATAACAATATAACTGTGCTTTAACCCTTATCACACGCGATGCAACGGAAGGTCGCTATGGAATTTATTATGGCTGTGGAGCGCTATACATAGCGTGACCATTTTTCGATCGGCTCAAAACGGGACATTCTGGGGTCATTTTTTTAGAGAGGTATTTTAATTTTTTTTACGATAACTTTATTTTTTCTCAATGTCTGATAGTACTTCTCTTCTTGTTTAAGGCATAATTGACAATTTAATCAATAATTTAATACTTCTGTTTCTTGAAAACTAGGGTAGGTACTTCGATAATCACAAAGAATCTTGTTTTGACCGACATGGCATGTCCTAGTGGCATCGCCCCAGTGCCATGTTTCGGAACACATGCGAAAAACGGGATAGTCCCGTTCAAAACGGGACGACTGGTCACGCTAGCTATACACGCCCCCTCGCTATGTGGCCACTTGTGAATGCCCTTTTTGACGTTTCTAGCATACACTCGACGAATTAAGACAAATTGATCTAATTGTAAAGTGGCTTAGGAAGAAAAATGTCCAAAAAGTAACTACTAAATGCGACAAAAACAATAATAGTTTTTAGATGTTTTTTTTTTTATTTTAAGTATAATATCTGATTAAACATCTATACGATTATATACGAATTGAAAGTAAGTCTCGTCTTTTAGTGGATGCCTTACATCGATGCAGTTATTTTTTTATAAATATTTTTTTAAAATATTGAATTTATTGTTATTGGAATGCCCATACAGCATGTATATACAGAAGAATTTTAAAATGCATTGAGGCAAAAAAGAAAAGAAGATAGTAGAGAATTGAACCTTTTTTATTAACAACAAAGATTTGCACCTACATTTATTCATTCATTGATTTATGGGGTTATACCCCATAAATCTATGAATCGTATTTCTAATAAAACCAAATCAACATTTGCCCGAGGCCAGTCCTAGCACAGCCATTGCTTGCCAGCGTGACGCGTTGTGGGTTCGATTTCCATTCGAGGACTCGAAATATTTTAATTTCTTCGCCTGGATAACGAGTTCCGGCACTCAACACACAATTTGGCAGAAAATGGGGAACGGAAGTGTCCTAATGAGGACGGAGTGTCTTAACACAGTAACACTAGACTTCTAGGTCACCTCTGTCTACCGTACTAATGCGGGATACAGCGTGAAGCTTAAAAGAAATACCTAGTCCATATCCTGTGGTGTGCGTCAATCTAACTAAAGTGGGGCCGCGGCGCTAAATTGAATGAAATTGACCGTTCACGATTAGAGAACCATCTGTTAAATAACCCACCCAACGATGACTGATGCCTGTTGGATTAAAACGAGATTTTGACACTTATATTTTAATTGAAGATAAAATTGTATACCATATTCAAACGTGAGGCCAGTCGTGGCGCAGGGGCACAAAGTGTGACTGTAAAACCGACTGGTTG